>CM060966.1:177461857-177471857 GCA_030765045.1 Tenodera sinensis
AATCGAAACAAAATTTGTAGAAATGCTTTTATTACACACTTCATTGTAGGTAGTAAAATATTTTAAGACCTAATTGCTATGTGAGGACTTTGAAATTATATTCTCTTTGCATTACCAGGGAAAAACGAATGAAAAAACCGAATAACAACTTCACATTTCCTACGAGTATAGGAAAATTAAAACCAATAACAAGGAATACTTCGGAAATAGATAATGAAAAAAAAAAAAAACTGATATAAGTTGTGTGCTTTAAACGATATATACCTAGATCTTTTATGTAGTAAAATTTTGTCTTTGTCTTACAGTTTACCATTTATACAAAAGTAAGTCAAAATGAAGAGGACTTCGGAAACTATTCCCAAGAAATTTAAGATATACGTTTTATTTAGCTAGCGCTGCTGCTTACCAAGCGGGAGACCTGTTCCGGGGTGCACTCAGCCTCGTTATGTAGCTAAGGAGCTACTTGATTGTTAAGCAGCGGCCCCTGGTTGCGAAGACCTTATATAGCGATTGGGAGGTTTCTGAGCGTTGGCACGTCCCACTCAATAGCACTACACCCCACTTCCTCGGGTTGCCCTTCACACATACGTCATCCTGCTCCCATCGTGAAAACGATCCACAAGGTTTCATGACCGCCGATCTCCCTGGAGTACCTTCTCAGTCATCTTGCTCCTGACCAGTCCAACCACAACCACCTCCAGGATCATCCTGCCGACCATGAGATACGCGCTGGGGCTCCGGGCATTAACTCTTGTCCGACTTGCAGGACCCTCCTCGTGGCTCCTGAGGGCATGCAGTCCCAGTATCACTTCCTCGCGACGAACATGTACAGACCCATAGCGCTCTCCCCCAAGGTCAACTCCAGCCAGGCCTCCTCCTCCACAGGCAAGGTGTCACCCGATGCCGCCACTACCTCGTAGGGTCGATCTAGTTCCTCTTAGGCATGTCCTCCGCCACATACGATCCAATCACGGTCACGGCTTCCCCTGTATCTTGCCGTTCACGATGTCCACCAGTCTTCTATTCACGGCACTCAGCGTCACCTGTTTGGGCGGCTCCGTCGGTAACTCCATGACCCACGCCAAGTTGGTACTTATTTGTTCCTCGCTAGCTCGTAGACTTCCCTGCTGACAGCACTTCACGTATCCTGTTTGGCTACACACTCCTGTAGCTGATCCTTGTCGACGTCTCTTCGTATCGTACACTTCCGTTCTCCAATGCGGACGTAACTGTCCCCTCGGCCAATCCGTACTATTCCGCCCACCTCTGGCTTCTAGCTCCTTTAATGATGCCGTCGACTCTTCCTTCCAGGGTATTAAAACATTCCCCGACGTCCTCCACGACGTCCACGAGCTAGCAGAGGAGTTCCACCTTCCCGTCGAGTTGTTCCGCGTCTTCCTTCACTCCGACCAGTTCCACGTCTATCTTCACCAATAACCCCATCTTCGTATCGATCACTTCAGTCATATTTCCCATTGCAGAATTCTTTTTTGTCTTCACTTCTTCCTTTACACTCCTTATCTTCACCTCTATCTTCTCTTATAGCGGAATTCCCTGTTTCTTCGTTTCCCATCTTATCAGTATGCATTTTATTTCTTCCATTCCCTAGTTTACATTATTTCCGCATTTCTTCCATTCCCGGTTTCAGGTTCTTGATTTGGGCTAGTAGACTAGCAATTCCTTCATCTCTTCCATGTTGACATCCATATATTACTCCTGACAGCAATGTAGCAAAACGGCAATTCGACGAATCCCACCTCCGACATCAGTGCCCTCTATCAACTTCGCCCTCGCAGCCTCTCAGCCTCGGCACATCGCTCCGGCGAGATCAGTCACGAAATCGCTCCCGAGACCAACGAGTACCCGGTGTCGTTCCCGATGTCACTCTGGATGTCACTCTCGAGGTCACTCCCGATGTCACTCATGATGTCACTCACCGTGTATCTCCCGATGTCACTCATGTCACTCATGTCATTGCCGTTGTCACTCCCGTTGTCACTCCCGTTGCCACTCCCGTTGCCACTCCCGTTGTTACTCCCGTTATCACTCCCGTTGTCTCTCAATGTCACTCTCAATGCCAATCCCGATGTCACTCATGTCACTCATGTCACTCCCGTTGTCACTCCCGTTGTCACTCCCGTTGTCACTCCCGTTGTCACTCCCGTTGCCACTCCCGTTGTTACTCCCGTTATCACTCCCGATGTCTCTCAATGTCACTCTCAATGCCAATCCCGATGTCACTCAATGTCACTCTCAATGTCACTCCAGATGTCACTCCGTTGCATCTACCTCACTCCAACTCTTACCCTCTCACTCCCGCCCGCTAACCCTCTCACTTGCCCTCGAACCCTCTCACTTGCCCTCGACCCCTCTCACTTGCTCTTGACCCCTCTCACTTGCCCTTGACCCCTCTCACTCGCACTCGACCCCTCTCACTCGCTCTCGACCCCTCTCACTCGCTCTCGACCCCTCTTACTCGCTCTCGACCCCTCTTACTCGCTCTCGACCCCTGTCACTCGTTCTCGACCCCTCTCACTTGCCCTCGACCCCTCTCACTTGCCCTCGACCCCTCTCACTTGCCCTCGACCCCTCTCACTTGCCCTCGACCACTCTAACTTGCCCTCGACCACTCTAACTTGCCCTCGACCACTCTCACTTGCCCTGGACCCCTCTCACTTTCCCTCCACCCTTCTCACTTGCCCTCGATCCCTCTCACTCGCGCTCGTCCTCTCTCACTTTCCCTCGATCCCTCTCACTTGTACTCGACCCCTCTCACTTGTGCTCGACCCCTCTCACTTGCTCTCGACCCTTCTCACTTGCCCTCGATCCCTCTCACTCGCGCTCGTCTTCTCTCACTTTCCCTCGACCCCTCTCACTTGTGCTCGACCCCTCTCACTTGCTCTCGACCCCTCTCACTTGCCCTTGACCCCTCTCACTTGCCCTGGACCCCTCTCACTCGCTCTCGACCCCTCTCACTCGCTCTCGACCCCTCTCACTCGCTCTCGACCCCTCTTACTCGCTCTCGACCCCTCTTACTCGCTCTCGACCCCTGTCACTCGTTCTCGACCCCTCTCACTTGCCCTCAACCCCTCTCACTTGCCCTCGACCCCTCTCACTTGCCCTCGACCACTCTAACTTGCTCTCGACCACTCTCACTTGCCCTGGACCCCTCTCACTTTCCCTCGACCCTTCTCACTTGCCCTCGATCCCTCTCACTCGCGCTCGTCCTCTCTCACTTTCCCTCGATCCCTCTCACTTGTGCTCGACCCCTCTCACTTGCCCTCGACCCTTCTCACTTGCCCTCGATCCCTCTCACTCGCGCTCGTCTTCTCTCACTTTCCCTCGACCCCTCTCACTTGTGCTCGACCCCTCTCACTTGCTCTCGACCCCTCTCACTTGCCCTTGACCCCTCTCACTTGCCCTGGACCCCTCTCACTCGCTCTCGACCCCTCTCACTCGCTCTCGACCCCTCTCACTCGCTCTCGACCCCTCTCACTCGCTCTCGACCCCTCTTACTCGCTCTCGACCCCTGTCACTCGTTCTCGACCCCTCTCACTTGCCCTCGACCCCTCTCACTTGCCCTCGACCCCTCTCACTTGCCCTCGACCACTCTAACTTGCCCTCGACCACTCTCACTTGCCCTGGACCCCTCTCACTTTCCCTCGACCCTTCTCACTTGCCCTCGATCCCTCTCACTCGCGCTCGTCCTCTCTCACTTTCCCTCGATCCCTCTCACTTGTGCTCGACCCCTCTCACTTGCACTCGACCCCCCTCACTTGCCCTCGACCCCTCTCACTTGCCCTCGATCCCTCTCACCTGCCCTCGGCCACTCTCACTTGCCCTCGACCCTTCTCACTTGCCCTCGATCCCTCTCACTCGCGCTCGTCCTCTCTCACTTTCCCTCGATCCCTCTCACTTGTGCTCGATCCCTCTCACTTGCACTCGACCCCCCTCACTTGCCCTCGACCCCTCTCACTTGCCCTCGACCCCTCTCACTTGCCCTCGATCCCTCTCACCTGCCCTCGACCACTCTCACTTGCCCTCGACCCCTCTCACTTGCCCTCGACCCTTCTCACTTGCCCTCGACCCCTCTCACTTGCCCTCGATCCCTCTCACTTGCTCTCGATCCCTCTCACTTGCCCTCGATCCCTCGCACTTGCCCTCGACCCCTCTCACTTGCGCTCGACCCTCTCACTCGCCCTCGACCCCTCTCACTCGTTCTCGACCGCTCGACCTCTGCCTCGGCCACGCTCCCTCACCCTCAACCAGTCACCGTCACCCCTTCTCCCGCCTTCCCTGTTCCGCTCGATCTCTATCTTTCTATCTCTCCTCATCACTCTCCGTCTCGCCCCATCCCTCTCTCCAGATCTCTGCATCTCTCCCCTCTCTCGTTTCATCACTTTCCCAGTCTCTCTCCCCATCACACTCCCCGGCTCTCTCCATATTCCTTCCCCATCTCTCTCCGTGTATATACAGAGGGATATATCCCTCCTTGTCTAGATATCTCTCCATCTCTCTCTGTATGTCTATATATCTGTATGACACTATCTCTCACTCACCTTGGAATCCGTGTCTCGTCGTCCACACGCAGGCACACGTTTTCCTAAACTGTTAATATATTATTTAATAATTTATTATTCGAAAATCTCAAAACTAATATTTCCGAAGAAATGTTTTTGGCTGAAAAAGTAAGAAAGGTTTGTAAGGTATGGTTAAAATAAACGGTATTTTCAGTATATTTAATTTTATTATAGAATTGCAAAAATTTAACTATTATTCAATATTTTGTACGGGTAACTGATTTATATGGTTTAGCACAAAATATTTAAATACTTCAGACTTAACTGGTTCAACTGCAGATTTTCTTCGAGTTGCATAAGTAAAGTACAACATACAGGTTGTTAGTTGTAGTATAAATATATATTTGTACTGGTAATTGAGGACAGTTTAACGAGCAATATTACATCAATATTAGCTTCATTTGTGGGCTTATAAATTTGCTTATTAAGAATAGCAAGTTTTCAGTTTACTACCTCCCACTAAGCACACACAAGTTATAGGGTTTATTTTCCCCTGAGAGAGTTTTGGAATTCCTTTCTCTTTGTATGGCTGAGATATAAAAATTAAAAAAGATCTTTCATTTGAGGAAGGTTTAAGTATTCCAAAACTCTCACAAATGAGGAATATCTCCGAAACGGAACTCCACAAAAAATTCGCTTGGACATAAATTGTGTATTTTAATGAACTCTACATTTTTATCTACTCTTCTAGTAAGTAGAGGAAGTGTTGTATTCCACCCAAAAATTCCATGTCGAGTTTTCACCGGAAATATGTTCAGACGCCCCGAATAAAAAAAAAAAAAAAAAAAAAAAAAAAAAAAAATCTAATGTGTTGCACTCATATGACTTTCTCTACTCACTCTTGTACTAACCATTCTTACAAACTCTTATTCCTATATATTCTTCGTGTTAGTTAGGATAGACATTTATACAAATTATCTTATTGCTTATTTCCTTATAGGTACAAGGGGAATATTAGAATACAGTAGGCTTTGTGCGATAGTCAAATGTTTTAAAGCTTTGAGATTCTGTTGTCTTTGCCCACTTAAAATAAAAAACGAACGATGATCCATTTCACGGAAGGTCTGTTTTCCGAAACTCACACACATAACAAGGAATATTTCCGAAATGGTTCACCCTACAAGAAAATTTATTAAGATATAAATTGTGTATTTTAACAAGATCTACATTTTTTGTATGGTACGATTTGGTCTATCTCTAACGGTTTACCAGTTATGCAAAAGTCGTCCAGAGTAAATACGACTACAAGGGCTATAGCCGGAAAATTCAAGATATACATTTCATTTCTCATCAAAATATCTCAAACATATGACATTTTAATCAAAATCGTTAGCTATTTTCAAGAAAATCAAAATTTTCGAAAAATTTTCCATGTAAAGGGTAGTTTAGGGAGGGGCTATTTTCTTAAAAATCTTCGTGTCGCATCCTTGAAGGACATTAAACTTAAATACCAACTTTGGTTTTTAACCGACTTTTCGTTTTTGAGTTATGCTTTCCACAGACTGACACACAGACAGACACACACAGACCTTTTTCTTAAAATGCTTTTTTTTTGGATTCAAGGGTCCTCTCAACGTATATTTCCGGTGAAATCTCGACATCAAATTTTTGGGTGGAATACAATACTTCCCCTACTTACCAGTAGAGAAAGTAAAAGTGAAGCCATTACAAAACCGCGATTTATGCGTCTCTTTTGGGTTATAAGTCGCCATTGCGCATGCTTTGTAGGAGAAGATAGCCACGTTCGCTGTAGTTACGTGTTATATTGATGTATGAGAAAATGTAATAAAAAGGGTGTGTGGGTTCCAGGCTCTACCTACAATGCACAACATCACAACACTAAGTAATTACTTCATTCCCTTTATTCTGAACGATGAACTTTATCTTATATTATTCAGAATTAAACCGACAAACTTGTAAACTAGAGAAATGGCTGCTGTGCGTGCGTGCGTGTGTGTGTGTGGGACGTCCTGTGTATAAAGATTTTGTAGAAGAAGGTGTAGAGAAAGGCATGTGAATTCAACACTTTTTACCATTGGTTGTAAAAACCTGTACGTGAGCGAAATAATTAACTTGACAAAAAGTGTTGGTGATTGTTCCATAAAGAATCTGGAATAGCTTCACACACACACACACACACACACACACACACACACACACACACACACACACACACACACACACACACACACACACACACGAGGCGGCTGTTACTCCAGTTTAATACACACACACAATGGAGTGGTACGGTGGAGTTTTTCTCTGTCCGTGTTTGTGTCTGTAGCAGACAGTTTAAAGGCTTTAAAATGCGCCAGCCAAATGAATATGGAATACACAAATACAGACGAACGTATAAAATGCGCCTTTGTGCCTCTAAAAACATTCTCTTGTATTATTGAACAAAAGCATTAACAACGTAAAGGTAATGTTTAATACAAAATCTGCAATTTTAGGAGCTTTATGCCTCAAGCTCTTTTATTCCTGTTTTTATTTTCTCTGCTACGCACATAGCTTACCTTCATCTTGAGATAAACATGTGTACAAATTATCTGATCGCTTATTCTCATGTAGGTACAAGGGGAGTATGAGAATACAGTAGGCTTTGTGCGAGTCAAATCTTCTAAATCTTTGAGATCCCGTTCTCTTTGCACGCTTAACATACAAAAAAATGAACAACGATGTTCCATTTCACGAAAGTTTTAAGTTTTCCGAAACTGACACACATAACAAGGAATATCTCCGAAATGGTTCACTCTGCAACAAAACTTATTTCAACAAAAATTGTGTATTTTAGCAAGATCTACATATAATAGTATGATTTGGTCTATCTCCAACGGGTTACCAGTTTCGCAAAATTCATCCAGAGTAAATACGACTACAGCGGCTATAGCCAGAAAATTAAAAAAATATACATTTCATTTGTCATAAAAATATCTCAAACATGACATTTTAATCAAAAGCGTTAGAGCCATTTTCACGTAAATAAAAATTTTCGAAAAATTTTGCATGTAAAGGGTGGCTTAGTGTGGGGCTATTTTCTTCAAAATCTTCGTGTCGCATCCTTGAAAGACATTAAACTTAAATACCAACTTTGGGTTTTCGTTTTTGACTTACGCTGTCCACAGAATGACACAGACATGTTCGCGCGCGCACACACACACACGTGACAAATGACATATATTTGTGAGAATGTTGAATGTTCAATGTTGGACAGGAGGATGAAGATACAAGGGGGGGAGGGAGTGAGTTGTAATCTTGCATGCGACTCAACAAGTGTATTTTGAACAACAGTGCTGCTCTGCAGATTAATTGAGTTTACACTCTAGTGACGTTTTTATTTTTCCAATAATTATTACCCATGACACGTGTTTATACAACAATAGGCGTGTTGATTCCGCGTAATAATCGCTGTTGGTTATTTAATTATATCGTGCTGCCATCTCTCGCTGTCTCTCTGAACTAATACCCTCTGTATTGTCATTTTCACACAAGCACGCTGCTTTCAATAAAAACGCATTAATACGTTATTTGTGCAATATGTGAAAGAAACCTGTTTACTCTGGAATAATTCTCTACGTCATGCAAATAGCAACCCTTGTGAATAATAGATATTTGCTGAATATAAATTTGCATGTTTTAATTTACCTTTTATTAATGACAAACACCCAATAGAAATATTTCGCAAATACATCCCACTGCGAATATTGTGACTGGCTCTATTGCTTCTAAGCAAAGGATGAGGCGAAAGAGTACGTTCGATGGCGACAGATGGGGTCGCTAATGTTTACACTTTGAACTTTCCCCCCAATGGTGTGAGAACTTCTTTCCAGGAATGAAATAGTTCTCCCACTATAGCTTATAATTATTTATTTAATCTAATGCTCTAGACATATTGGAGATATTTCCATTTGTCTTCTGGCTTCCTTCGCAATATGATTCTCCTTCTGACTTTGAGTTCATACCATGACCACCTCATTGGCGTAGTGGTAGCGCGCCTGTCTCTGGACCCGGGTTTGACTCCTGCTACTGTCTTGCGGATTTTCCCCCGCTGGGAACTCTGGCACGGGGTACACTCAGCCTCGTTATATAGCATAAAAGCAAATACAAAACCACATGAAATGCGTTAAAGTGTAGCGAAAGTTAATTGGTACAAGAATAACTTTGTGTAAGAATATTTTAGAAGTGCAACTAGGAAAATTCATGTGAATACAACATCCGATTCTTTCTAGAGGGTCGACGGTGTTTTGGCTTCGCTTCTTACTGCAAGTGCAAAAACAACGTAATGTTAAAAGCTTGTTATACTGGGTGAGTGAGTGAGTGAGACCCGAGTCTATTTTAGTTGCACATAAAGGGAATATTTCTGTAAATGTTTGGAACTGTTGCTGAAAAACTGCAATTGTGTATGTGTGTGGGAGTTTGCAGACGGCGCTAAATATACCAGCAGTTGGCAGACCTGCTACTTTCATTCCAGTGGCGGTGTGTGTCTATCAGTCTGTCGGAAGCATAACCCAAAAACGAAAAGTTGGTATTCAAGTTTAATGTCTTTCAAAGATGCGACACCAAGATTTTGAAATAAATTGGTTCAACCTAAATTACCCTTTATATGGAATATGAAATATCCTTGAAAATGTCTGTAACGATTTTGAATAAAATGTCATATGTTTAAGATATTTTTATGACAAATGAAATGTATATTTTGAATTTTCTGGCTATAGCCCCTGTAGTCGTATTTACTCTGGACAACTTTTGCATAACTGGTAAACCGTTAGAAATAGACCAAATCTTACTGTAAAAAAAATGTAGATCTTGCTAAAATATACAATTTATGTCTGAATTAATTTTCTTGTAGGGTGAACCATTTCGGAGATATTCCTTGTTATGTGTGTGAGTTTCGGAAAACTTAAAACTTTCGTAAAATGGAACAGCGTTATTCATTTGGTTATATGTTAAGCGTGCAAACAGAACGGAATGTGAGAGCTTTAAAAGACCTGAATATCGCTCGATGTAAATCTTATTAAAACATAGCTTATCTCGGAATAATTTTTTGTAGAGTGAACCATTTCGGAGATATTCCTCGTTAGTTGTATAAGATAGACAAATTCTTGATATACATAAAATGTAGATCTTGCTAAAATACACAAGTTATGTTTAAATAATTTTTTATTGAGTGAACCTTTTAGGAGATGTTCTTTCTTATTCACTTTCGTGAAATGGAATATTGTTGTTCATTTTTATATGTTATCCGTGCAAAGAGAACGGATTCTCAAAGCTTTAAAGGATTTGACTATCACTCAAAGCCTACTGTATTCTAATATTCCCCTTGTACCTACAAGGAAATAAGTAATAAGATAATTTGTACAAATGTTTATCTCAACTAACACGAAGAAGATATAGGAATAAGAGTTTGTAAGAATGGTTAG
>CM060966.1:177476857-177495081 GCA_030765045.1 Tenodera sinensis
TACTACTACCGAAGCAGTTGACACAGTAACTAGTTACCAATTACTACTACCGAAGCAACTGACACAGTAACTAGTTACCAATTACTACTACCGAAGCAGTTGTGACAGTAACTAGTTACCAATTACTACTACCGAAGCAGCTGACACAGTAACTAGTTACCAATTACTACTACCGAAGCAGTTGTGACAGTAACTAGTTACCAATTACTACTACCGAAGCAGCTGACACAGTAACTAGTTACCAATTACTACTACCGAAGCAGTTGTGACAGTAACTAGTTACCAATTACTACTACCGAAGCAGTTGACACAGTAACTAGTTACCAATTACTACTACCGAAGCAGCTGACACAGTAACTAGTTACGAATTACTACTACCGAAGCAGCTGACACAGTAACTAGTTACCAATTACTACTACCGAAGCAGCTGACACAGTAACTAGTTACCAATTACTACTACCGAAGCAACTGACACAGTAACTAGTTACCAATTACTACTACCGAAGCAGCTGACACAGTAACTAGTTACCAATTACTACTACCGAAGCAGCTGACACAGTAACTAGTTACCAATTACTACTACCGAAGCAGTTGACACAGTAACTAGTTACCAATTACTACTACCGAAGCAACTGACACAGTAACTAGTTACCAATTACTACTACCGAAGCAGTTGACACAGTAACTAGTTACCAATTACTACTACCGAAGCAACTGACACAGTAACTAGTTACCAATTACTACTACCGAAGCAGCTGACACAGTAACTAGTTACCAATTACTACTACCGAAGCAGTTGACACAGTAACTAGTTACCAATTACTACTACCGAAGCAACTGACACAGTAACTAGTTACCAATTACTACTACCGAAGCAGTTGTGACAGTAACTAGTTACCAATTACTACTACCGAAGCAACTGACACAGTAACTAGTTACCAATTACTACTACCGAAGCAGTTGA
Source organism: Tenodera sinensis (assembly GCA_030765045.1). Lineage (NCBI taxonomy): Eukaryota > Metazoa > Arthropoda > Insecta > Mantodea > Mantidae > Tenodera > Tenodera sinensis. The sequence goes on from CM060966.1 coordinate 177,477,822, forward strand.
CACAGTAACTAGTTACCAATTACTACTACCGAAGCAGTTGACACAGTAACTAGTTACCAATTACTACTACCGAAGCAGTTGACACAGTAACTAGTTACCAATTACTACTACCGAAGCAACTGACACAGTAACTAGTTACCAATTACTACTACCGAAGCAGTTGACACAGTAACTAGTTACCAATTACTACTACCGAAGCAGTTGACACAGTAACTAGTTACCAATTACTACTACCGAAGCAACTGACACAGTAACTAGTTACCAATTACTACTACCGAAGCAGTTGACACAGTAACTAGTTACCAATTACTACTACCGAAGCAGTTGACACAGTAACTAGTTACCAATTACTACTACCGAAGCAGTTGACACAGTAACTAGTTACCAATTACTACTACCGAAGCAGCTGACACAGTAACTAGTTACCAATTACTACTACCGAAGCAGTTGACACAGTAACTAGTTACCAATTACTACTACCGAAGCAACTGACACAGTAACTAGTTACCAATTACTACTACCGAAGCAGTTGTGACAGTAACTAGTTACCAATTACTACTACCGAAGCAACTGACACAGTAACTAGTTACCAATTACTACTACCGAAGCAGTTGACACAGTAACTAGTTACCAATTACTACTACCGAAGCAACTGACACAGTAACTAGTTACCAATTACTACTACCGAAGCAGCTGACACAGTAACTAGTTACCAATTACTACTACCGAAGCAACTGACACAGTAACTAGTTACCAATTACTACTACCGAAGCAGCTGACACAGTAACTAGTTACCAATTACTACTACCGAAGCAGTTGTGACAGTAACTAGTTACCAATTACTACTACCGAAGCAGCTGACACAGTAACTAGTTACCAATTACTACTACCGAAGCAGTTGACACAGTAACTAGTTACCAATTACTACTACCGAAGCAGTTGACACAGTAACTAGTTACCAATTACTACTACCGAAGCAGTTGTGACAGTAACTAGTTACCAATTACTACTACCGAAGCAGCTGACACAGTAACTAGTTACCAATTACTACTACCGAAGCAGCTGACACAGTAACTAGTTACCAATTACTACTACCGAAGCAACTGACACAGTAACTAGTTACCAATTACTACTACCGAAGCAGTTGACACAGTAACTAGTTACCAATTACTACTACCGAAGCAGTTGTGACAGTAACTAGTTACCAATTACTACTACCGAAGCAGTTGACACAGTAACTAGTTACCAATTACTACTACCGAAGCAACTGACACAGTAACTAGTTACCAATTACTACTACCGAAGCAACTGACACAGTAACTAGTTACCAATTACTACTACCGAAGCAACTGACACAGTAACTAGTTACCAATTACTACTACCGAAGCAACTGACACAGTAACTAGTTACCAATTACTACTACCGAAGCAACTGACACAGTAACTAGTTACCAATTACTACTACCGAAGCAACTGACACAGTAACTAGTTACCAATTACTACTACCGAAGCAGTTGTGACAGTAACTAGTTACCAATTACTACTACCGAAGCAGCTGACACAGTAACTAGTTACCAATTACTACTACCGAAGCAACTGACACAGTAACTAGTTACCAATTACTACTACCGAAGCAGTTGACACAGTAACTAGTTACCAATTACTACTACCGAAGCAGCTGACACAGTAACTAGTTACCAATTACTACTACCGAAGCAGTTGTGACAGTAACTAGTTACCAATTACTACTACCGAAGCAGCTGACACAGTAACTAGTTACCAATTACTACTACCGAAGCAGTTGTGACAGTAACTAGTTACCAATTACTACTACCGAAGCAGTTGTGACAGTAACTAGTTACCAATTACTACTACCGAAGCAGCTGACACAGTAACTAGTTACCAATTACTACTACCGAAGCAGTTGTGACAGTAACTAGTTACCAATTACTACTACCGAAGCAACTGACACAGTAACTAGTTACGAATTACTACTACCGAAGCAACTGACACAGTAACTAGTTACCAATTACTACTACCGAAGCAGTTGTGACAGTAACTAGTTACCAATTACTACTACCGAAGCAGCTGACACAGTAACTAGTTACCAATTACTACTACCGAAGCAGCTGACACAGTAACTAGTTACCAATTACTACTACCGAAGCAGTTGACACAGTAACTAGTTACCAATTACTACTACCGAAGCAACTGACACAGTAACTAGTTACCAATTACTACTACCGAAGCAACTGACACAGTAACTAGTTACCAATTACTACTACCGAAGCAGCTGACACAGTAACTAGTTACCAATTACTACTACCGAAGCAACTGACACAGTAACTAGTTACCAATTACTACTACCGAAGCAGCTGACACAGTAACTAGTTACCAATTACTACTACCGAAGCAGCTGACACAGTAACTAGTTACCAATTACTACTACCGAAGCAGCTGACACAGTAACTAGTTACCAATTACTACTACCGAAGCAGCTGACACAGTAACTAGTTACCAATTACTACTACCGAAGCAGCTGACACAGTAACTAGTTACCAATTACTACTACCGAAGCAGTTGACACAGTAACTAGTTACCAATTACTACTACCGAAGCAACTGACACAGTAACTAGTTACCAATTACTACTACCGAAGCAGTTGTGACAGTAACTAGTTACCAATTACTACTACCGAAGCAACTGACACAGTAACTAGTTACCAATTACTACTACCGAAGCAGTTGACACAGTAACTAGTTACCAATTACTACTACCGAAGCAACTGACACAGTAACTAGTTACCAATTACTACTACCGAAGCAGCTGACACAGTAACTAGTTACCAATTACTACTACCGAAGCAACTGACACAGTAACTAGTTACCAATTACTACTACCGAAGCAGCTGACACAGTAACTAGTTACCAATTACTACTACCGAAGCAGTTGTGACAGTAACTAGTTACCAATTACTACTACCGAAGCAGCTGACACAGTAACTAGTTACCAATTACTACTACCGAAGCAGTTGACACAGTAACTAGTTACCAATTACTACTACCGAAGCAGTTGACACAGTAACTAGTTACCAATTACTACTACCGAAGCAGTTGTGACAGTAACTAGTTACCAATTACTACTACCGAAGCAGCTGACACAGTAACTAGTTACCAATTACTACTACCGAAGCAGCTGACACAGTAACTAGTTACCAATTACTACTACCGAAGCAACTGACACAGTAACTAGTTACCAATTACTACTACCGAAGCAGTTGACACAGTAACTAGTTACCAATTACTACTACCGAAGCAGTTGTGACAGTAACTAGTTACCAATTACTACTACCGAAGCAGTTGACACAGTAACTAGTTACCAATTACTACTACCGAAGCAACTGACACAGTAACTAGTTACCAATTACTACTACCGAAGCAACTGACACAGTAACTAGTTACCAATTACTACTACCGAAGCAACTGACACAGTAACTAGTTACCAATTACTACTACCGAAGCAACTGACACAGTAACTAGTTACCAATTACTACTACCGAAGCAACTGACACAGTAACTAGTTACCAATTACTACTACCGAAGCAACTGACACAGTAACTAGTTACCAATTACTACTACCGAAGCAGTTGTGACAGTAACTAGTTACCAATTACTACTACCGAAGCAGCTGACACAGTAACTAGTTACCAATTACTACTACCGAAGCAACTGACACAGTAACTAGTTACCAATTACTACTACCGAAGCAGTTGACACAGTAACTAGTTACCAATTACTACTACCGAAGCAGCTGACACAGTAACTAGTTACCAATTACTACTACCGAAGCAGTTGTGACAGTAACTAGTTACCAATTACTACTACCGAAGCAGCTGACACAGTAACTAGTTACCAATTACTACTACCGAAGCAGTTGTGACAGTAACTAGTTACCAATTACTACTACCGAAGCAGTTGTGACAGTAACTAGTTACCAATTACTACTACCGAAGCAGCTGACACAGTAACTAGTTACCAATTACTACTACCGAAGCAGTTGTGACAGTAACTAGTTACCAATTACTACTACCGAAGCAACTGACACAGTAACTAGTTACGAATTACTACTACCGAAGCAACTGACACAGTAACTAGTTACCAATTACTACTACCGAAGCAGTTGTGACAGTAACTAGTTACCAATTACTACTACCGAAGCAGCTGACACAGTAACTAGTTACCAATTACTACTACCGAAGCAGCTGACACAGTAACTAGTTACCAATTACTACTACCGAAGCAGTTGACACAGTAACTAGTTACCAATTACTACTACCGAAGCAACTGACACAGTAACTAGTTACCAATTACTACTACCGAAGCAACTGACACAGTAACTAGTTACCAATTACTACTACCGAAGCAGCTGACACAGTAACTAGTTACCAATTACTACTACCGAAGCAACTGACACAGTAACTAGTTACCAATTACTACTACCGAAGCAGCTGACACAGTAACTAGTTACCAATTACTACTACCGAAGCAGCTGACACAGTAACTAGTTACCAATTACTACTACCGAAGCAACTGACACAGTAACTAGTTACCAATTACTACTACCGAAGCAGTTGACACAGTAACTAGTTACCAATTACTACTACCGAAGCAGTTGACACAGTAACTAGTTACCAATTACTACTACCGAAGCAGTTGACACAGTAACTAGTTACCAATTACTACTACCGAAGCAGCTGACACAGTAACTAGTTACCAATTACTACTACCGAAGCAGTTGTGACAGTAACTAGTTACCAATTACTACTACCGAAGCAGCTGACACAGTAACTAGTTACCAATTACTACTACCGAAGCAGCTGACACAGTAACTAGTTACCAATTACTACTACCGAAGCAGTTGACACAGTAACTAGTTACCAATTACTACTACCGAAGCAGCTGACACAGTAACTAGTTACCAATTACTACTACCGAAGCAGTTGTGACAGTAACTAGTTACCAATTACTACTACCGAAGCAGTTGACACAGTAACTAGTTACCAATTACTACTACCGAAGCAACTGACACAGTAACTAGTTACCAATTACTACTACCGAAGCAGTTGACACAGTAACTAGTTACCAATTACTACTACCGAAGCAGTTGTGACAGTAACTAGTTACCAATTACTACTACCGAAGCAGTTGTGACAGTAACTAGTTACCAATTACTACTACCGAAGCAGTTGACACAGTAACTAGTTACCAATTACTACTACCGAAGCAGCTGACACAGTAACTAGTTACCAATTACTACTACCGAAGCAGTTGACACAGTAACTAGTTACCAATTACTACTACCGAAGCAGCTGACACAGTAACTAGTTACCAATTACTACTACCGAAGCAGTTGACACAGTAACTAGTTACCAATTACTACTACCGAAGCAGTTGACACAGTAACTAGTTACCAATTACTACTACCGAAGCAGTTGACACAGTAACTAGTTACCAATTACTACTACCGAAGCAGCTGACACAGTAACTAGTTACCAATTACTACTACCGAAGCAGCTGACACAGTAACTAGTTACCAATTACTACTACCGAAGCAGTTGACACAGTAACTAGTTACCAATTACTACTACCGAAGCAGTTGACACAGTAACTAGTTACCAATTACTACTACCGAAGCAGTTGACACAGTAACTAGTTACCAATTACTACTACCGAAGCAGTTGACACAGTAACTAGTTACCAATTACTACTACCGAAGCAACTGACACACTAACTAGTTACCAATTACTACTACCGAAGCAGTTGTGTCAGTAACTAGTTACCAATTACTACTACCGAAGCAGCTGTGACAGTAACTAGTTACCAATTACTACTACCGAAGCAGTTGTGACAGTAACTAGTTACCAATTACTACTACCGAAGCAGCTGACACAGTAACTAGTTACCAATTACTACTACCGAAGCAGTTGACACAGTAACTAGTTACCAATTACTACTACCGAAGCAGTTGTGACAGTAACTAGTTACCAATTACTACTACCGAAGCAGCTGACACAGTAACTAGTTACCAATTACTACTACCGAAGCAGTTGACACAGTAACTAGTTACCAATTACTACTACCGAAGCAGTTGACACAGTAACTAGTTACCAATTACTACTACCGAAGCAGTTGACACAGTAACTAGTTACCAATTACTACTACCGAAGCAACTGACACACTAACTAGTTACCAATTACTACTACCGAAGCAGTTGTGTCAGTAACTAGTTACCAATTACTACTACCGAAGCAGCTGTGACAGTAACTAGTTACCAATTACTACTACCGAAGCAGCTGACACAGTAACTAGTTACCAATTACTACTACCGAAGCAGTTGTGACAGTAACTAGTTACCAATTACTACTACCGAAGCAGCTGACACAGTAACTAGTTACCAATTACTACTACCGAAGCAGCTGACACAGTAACTAGTTACCAATTACTACTACCGAAGCAGTTGTGACAGTAACTAGTTACCAATTACTACTACCGAAGCAGTTGACACAGTAACTAGTTACCAATTACTACTACCGAAGCAGTTGACACAGTAACTAGTTACCAATTACTACTACCGAAGCAGTTGACACAGTAACTAGTTACCAATTACTACTACCGAAGCAGTTGACACAGTAACTAGTTACCAATTACTACTACCGAAGCAGTTGACACAGTAACTAGTTACCAATTACTACTACCGAAGCAGTTGACACAGTAACTAGTTACCAATTACTACTACCGAAGCAACTGACACAGTAACTAGTTACCAATTACTACTACCGAAGCAGTTGACACAGTAACTAGTTACCAATTACTACTACCGAAGCAGTTGACACAGTAACTAGTTACCAATTACTACTACCGAAGCAGTTGACACAGTAACTAGTTACCAATTACTACTACCGAAGCAGTTGACACAGTAACTAGTTACCAATTACTACTACCGAAGCAGTTGACACAGTAACTAGTTACCAATTACTACTACCGAAGCAGTTGACACAGTAACTAGTTACCAATTACTACTACCGAAGCAGTTGACACAGTAACTAGTTACCAATTACTACTACCGAAGCAACTGACACAGTAACTAGTTACCAATTACTACTACCGAAGCAACTGACACAGTAACTAGTTACCAATTACTACTACCGAAGCAGCTGACACAGTAACTAGTTACCAATTACTACTACCGAAGCAGCTGACACAGTAACTAGTTACCAATTACTACTACCGAAGCAGCTGACACAGTAACTAGTTACCAATTACTACTACCGAAGCAGCTGACACAGTAACTAGTTACCAATTACTACTACCGAAGCAGCTGACACAGTAACTAGTTACCAATTACTACTACCGAAGCAGCTGACACAGTAACTAGTTACCAATTACTACTACCGAAGCAGTTGACACAGTAACTAGTTACCAATTACTACTACCGAAGCAGCTGTGACAGTAACTAGTTACCAATTACTACTACCGAAGCAGTTGACACAGTAACTAGTTACCAATTACTACTACCGAAGCAGCTGACACAGTAACTAGTTACCAATTACTACTACCGAAGCAGTTGTGACAGTAACTAGTTACCAATTACTACTACCGAAGCAGCTGACACAGTAACTAGTTACCAATTACTACTACCGAAGCAGCTGACACAGTAACTAGTTACCAATTACTACTACCGAAGCAGCTGACACAGTAACTAGTTACCAATTACTACTACCGAAGCAGTTGTGACAGTAACTAGTTACCAATTACTACTACCGAAGCAGCTGTGACAGTAACTAGTTACCAATTACTACTACCGAAGCAGCTGTGACAGTAACTAGTTACCAATTACTACTACCGAAGCAGCTGACACAGTAACTAGTTACCAATTACTACTACCGAAGCAGTTGACACAGTAACTAGTTACCAATTACTACTACCGAAGCAGCTGACACAGTAACTAGTTACCAATTACTACTACCGAAGCAGTTGACACAGTAACTAGTTACCAATTACTACTACCGAAGCAGCTGACACAGTAACTAGTTACCAATTACTACTACCGAAGCAGTTGACACAGTAACTAGTTACCAATTACTACTACCGAAGCAGCTGACACAGTAACTAGTTACCAATTACTACTACCGAAGCAGTTGTGACAGTAACTAGTTACCAATTACTACTACCGAAGCAGCTGACACAGTAACTAGTTACCAATTACTACTACCGAAGCAGCTGACACAGTAACTAGTTACCAATTACTACTACCGAAGCAGTTGTGACAGTAACTAGTTACCAATTACTACTACCGAAGCAGCTGACACAGTAACTAGTTACCAATTACTACTACCGAAGCAGCTGACACAGTAACTAGTTACCAATTACTACTACCGAAGCAGTTGTGACAGTAACTAGTTACCAATTACTACTACCGAAGCAGCTGACACAGTAACTAGTTACCAATTACTACTACCGAAGCAGCTGACACAGTAACTAGTTACCAATTACTACTACCGAAGCAGTTGTGACAGTAACTAGTTACCAATTACTACTACCGAAGCAGTTGTGACAGTAACTAGTTACCAATTACTACTACCGAAGCAGTTGACACAGTAACTAGTTACCAATTACTACTACCGAAGCAGCTGACACAGTAACTAGTTACCAATTACTACTACCGAAGCAGCTGACACAGTAACTAGTTACCAATTACTACTACCGAAGCAGTTGACACAGTAACTAGTTACCAATTACTACTACCGAAGCAGTTGTGACAGTAACTAGTTACCAATTACTACTACCGAAGCAGTTGACACAGTAACTAGTTACCAATTACTACTACCGAAGCAGCTGACACAGTAACTAGTTACCAATTACTACTACCGAAGCAGTTGACACAGTAACTAGTTACCAATTACTACTACCGAAGCAACTGACACAGTAACTAGTTACCAATTACTACTACCGAAGCAGTTGACACAGTAACTAGTTACCAATTACTACTACCGAAGCAGTTGTGACAGTAACTAGTTACCAATTACTACTACCGAAGCAGTTGTGACAGTAACTAGTTACCAATTACTACTACCGAAGCAGTTGTGACAGTAACTAGTTACCAATTACTACTACCGAAGCAGTTGACACAGTAACTAGTTACCAATTACTACTACCGAAGCAGTTGTGACAGTAACTAGTTACCAATTACTACTACCGAAGCAGTTGTGACAGTAACTAGTTACCAATTACTACTACCGAAGCAGCTGACACAGTAACTAGTTACCAATTACTACTACCGAAGCAGTTGTGACAGTAACTAGTTACCAATTACTACTACCGAAGCAGTTGTGACAGTAACTAGTTACCAATTACTACTACCGAAGCAGTTGACACAGTAACTAGTTACCAATTACTACTACCGAAGCAGCTGACACAGTAACTAGTTACCAATTACTACTACCGAAGCAGCTGACACAGTAACTAGTTACCAATTACTACTACCGAAGCAGTTGTGACAGTAACTAGTTACCAATTACTACTACCGAAGCAGCTGACACAGTAACTAGTTACCAATTACTACTACCGAAGCAGCTGACACAGTAACTAGTTACCAATTACTACTACCGAAGCAGTTGTGACAGTAACTAGTTACCAATTACTACTACCGAAGCAGTTGTGACAGTAACTAGTTACCAATTACTACTACCGAAGCAGTTGACACAGTAACTAGTTACCAATTACTACTACCGAAGCAGCTGACACAGTAACTAGTTACCAATTACTACTACCGAAGCAGTTGACACAGTAACTAGTTACCAATTACTACTACCGAAGCAGTTGTGACAGTAACTAGTTACCAATTACTACTACCGAAGCAGTTGACACAGTAACTAGTTACCAATTACTACTACCGAAGCAGCTGACACAGTAACTAGTTACCAATTACTACTACCGAAGCAGCTGACACAGTAACTAGTTACCAATTACTACTACCGAAGCAGTTGTGACAGTAACTAGTTACCAATTACTACTACCGAAGCAGCTGACACAGTAACTAGTTACCAATTACTACTACCGAAGCAGCTGACACAGTAACTAGTTACCAATTACTACTACCGAAGCAGTTGTGACAGTAACTAGTTACCAATTACTACTACCGAAGCAGCTGACACAGTAACTAGTTACCAATTACTACTACCGAAGCAGCTGACACAGTAACTAGTTACCAATTACTACTACCGAAGCAACTGACACAGTAACTAGTTACCAATTACTACTACCGAAGCAGCTGACACAGTAACTAGTTACCAATTACTACTACCGAAGCAGTTGACACAGTAACTAGTTACCAATTACTACTACCGAAGCAGTTGTGACAGTAACTAGTTACCAATTACTACTACCGAAGCAGCTGACACAGTAACTAGTTACCAATTACTACTACCGAAGCAGTTGACACAGTAACTAGTTACCAATTACTACTACCGAAGCAGCTGACACAGTAACTAGTTACCAATTACTACTACCGAAGCAACTGACACAGTAACTAGTTACCAATTACTACTACCGAAGCAGCTGACACAGTAACTAGTTACCAATTACTACTACCGAAGCAGTTGACACAGTAACTAGTTACCAATTACTACTACCGAAGCAGTTGTGACAGTAACTAGTTACCAATTACTACTACCGAAGCAGCTGACACAGTAACTAGTTACCAATTACTACTACCGAAGCAGTTGACACAGTAACTAGTTACCAATTACTACTACCGAAGCAGCTGACACAGTAACTAGTTACCAATTACTACTACCGAAGCAGCTGACACAGTAACTAGTTACCAATTACTACTACCGAAGCAGCTGACACAGTAACTAGTTACCAATTACTACTACCGAAGCAGTTGTGACAGTAACTAGTTACCAATTACTACTACCGAAGCAGCTGACACAGTAACTAGTTACCAATTACTACTACCGAAGCAGCTGACACAGTAACTAGTTACCAATTACTACTACCGAAGCAGCTGACACAGTAACTAGTTACCAATTACTACTACCGAAGCAGTTGACACAGTAACTAGTTACCAATTACTACTACCGAAGCAGTTGACACAGTAACTAGTTACCAATTACTACTACCGAAGCAGCTGACACAGTAACTAGTTACCAATTACTACTACCGAAGCAGTTGACACAGTAACTAGTTACCAATTACTACTACCGAAGCAGCTGACACAGTAACTAGTTACCAATTACTACTACCGAAGCAGTTGTGACAGTAACTAGTTACCAATTACTACTACCGAAGCAGCTGACACAGTAACTAGTTACCAATTACTACTACCGAAGCAGCTGACACAGTAACTAGTTACCAATTACTACTACCGAAGCAGTTGACACAGTAACTAGTTACCAATTACTACTACCGAAGCAGCTGACACAGTAACTAGTTACCAATTACTACTACCGAAGCAGTTGTGACAGTAACTAGTTACCAATTACTACTACCGAAGCAGCTGACACAGTAACTAGTTACCAATTACTACTACCGAAGCAGCTGACACAGTAACTAGTTACCAATTACTACTACCGAAGCAACTGACACAGTAACTAGTTACCAATTACTACTACCGAAGCAGCTGACACAGTAACTAGTTACCAATTACTACTACCGAAGCAGCTGTGACAGTAACTAGTTACCAATTACTACTACCGAAGCAGTTGTGACAGTAACTAGTTACCAATTACTACTACCGAAGCAACTGACACAGTAACTAGTTACCAATTACTACTACCGAAGCAGTTGACACAGTAACTAGTTACCAATTACTACTACCGAAGCAGCTGACACAGTAACTAGTTACCAATTACTACTACCGAAGCAACTGACACAGTAACTAGTTACCAATTACTACTACCGAAGCAACTGACACAGTAACTAGTTACCAATTACTACTACCGAAGCAGTTGTGACAGTAACTAGTTACCAATTACTACTACCGAAGCAGTTGTGACAGTAACTAGTTACCAATTACTACTACCGAAGCAGTTGTGACAGTAACTAGTTACCAATTACTACTACCGAAGCAGTTGTGACAGTAACTAGTTACCAATTACTACTACCGAAGCAACTGACACAGTAACTAGTTACCAATTACTACTACCGAAGCAGTTGTGACAGTAACTAGTTACCAATTACTACTACCGAAGCAGTTGTGACAGTAACTAGTTACCAATTACTACTACCGAAGCAGTTGTGACAGTAACTAGTTACCAATTACTACTACCGAAGCAGTTGTGACAGTAACTAGTTACCAATTACTACTACCGAAGCAACTGACACAGTAACTAGTTACCAATTACTACTACCGAAGCAGTTGTGACAGTAACTAGTTACCAATTACTACTACCGAAGCAGTTGTGACAGTAACTAGTTACCAATTACTACTACCGAAGCAGTTGACACAGTAACTAGTTACCAATTACTACTACCGAAGCAGTTGTGACAGTAACTAGTTACCAATTACTACTACCGAAGCAGTTGACACAGTAACTAGTTACCAATTACTACTACCGAAGCAGTTGTGACAGTAACTAGTTACCAATTACTACTACCGAAGCAGTTGACACAGTAACTAGTTACCAATTACTACTACCGAAGCAGTTGTGACAGTAACTAGTTACCAATTACTACTACCGAAGCAGTTGACACAGTAACTAGTTACCAATTACTACTACCGAAGCAGTTGTGACAGTAACTAGTTACCAATTACTACTACCGAAGCAGTTGACACAGTAACTAGTTACCAATTACTACTACCGAAGCAGCTGACACAGTAACTAGTTACCAATTACTACTACCGAAGCAACTGACACAGTAACTAGTTACCAATTACTACTACCGAAGCAACTGACACAGTAACTAGTTACCAATTACTACTACCGAAGCAGTTGTGACAGTAACTAGTTACCAATTACTACTACCGAAGCAGTTGTGACAGTAACTAGTTACCAATTACTACTACCGAAGCAGCTGACACAGTAACTAGTTACTAATTACTACTACCGAAGCAGTTGACACAGTAACTAGTTACTAATTACTACTACCGAAGCAGTTGACACAGTAACTAGTTACCAATTACTACTACCGAAGCAGTTGACACAGTAACTAGTTACTAATTACTACTACCGAAGCAGTTGACACAGTAACTAGTTACCAATTACTACTACCGAAGCAGTTGACACAGTAACTAGTTACCAATTACTACTACCGAAGCAGTTGTGACAGTAACTAGTTACCAATTACTACTACCGAAGCAGTTGTGACAGTAACTAGTTACCAATTACTACTACCGAAGCAGTTGTGACAGTAACTAGTTACCAATTACTACTACCGAAGCAGCTGACACAGTAACTAGTTACTAATTACTACTACCGAAGCAGTTGACACAGTAACTAGTTACCAATTACTACTACCGAAGCAGTTGACACAGTAACTAGTTACCAATTACTACTACCGAAGCAGTTGTGACAGTAACTAGTTACCAATTACTACTACCGAAGCAACTGACACAGTAACTAGTTACCAATTACTACTACCGAAGCAGCTGACACAGTAACTAGTTACTAATTACTACTACCGAAGCAGTTGACACAGTAACTAGTTACCAATTACTACTACCGAAGCAGTTGACACAGTAACTAGTTACCAATTACTACTACCGAAGCAGTTGACACAGTAACTAGTTACCAATTACTACTACCGAAGCAACTGACACACTAACTAGTTACCAATTACTACTACCGAAGCAGTTGACACAGTAACTAGTTACCAATTACTACTACCGAAGCAGTTGACACAGTAACTAGTTACCAATTACTACTACCGAAGCAGTTGACACAGTAACTAGTTACCAATTACTACTACCGAAGCAGTTGTGACAGTAACTAGTTACCAATTACTACTACCGAAGCAGCTGACACAGTAACTAGTTACCAATTACTACTACCGAAGCAGCTGACACAGTAACTAGTTACCAATTACTACTACCGAAGCAGCTGACACAGTAACTAGTTACCAATTACTACTACCGAAGCAGTTGACACAGTAACTAGTTACCAATTACTACTACCGAAGCAACTGACACAGTAACTAGTTACCAATTACTACTACCGAAGCAACTGACACAGTAACTAGTTACCAATTACTACTACCGAAGCAGTTGACACAGTAACTAGTTACCAATTACTACTACCGAAGCAGCTGACACAGTAACTAGTTACCAATTACTACTACCGAAGCAACTGACACAGTAACTAGTTACCAATTACTACTACCGAAGCAGTTGACACAGTAACTAGTTACCAATTACTACTACCGAAGCAACTGACACAGTAACTAGTTACCAATTACTACTACCGAAGCAACTGACACAGTAACTAGTTACCAATTACTACTACCGAAGCAGCTGACACAGTAACTAGTTACCAATTACTACTACCGAAGCAGTTGACACAGTAACTAGTTACCAATTACTACTACCGAAGCAGTTGACACAGTAACTAGTTACCAATTACTACTACCGAAGCAACTGACACACTAACTAGTTACCAATTACTACTACCGAAGCAGTTGACACAGTAACTAGTTACCAATTACTACTACCGAAGCAGCTGACACAGTAACTAGTTACCAATTACTACTACCGAAGCAGTTGACACAGTAACTAGTTACCAATTACTACTACCGAAGCAACTGACACAGTAACTAGTTACCAATTACTACTACCGAAGCAGTTGACACAGTAACTAGTTACCAATTACTACTACCGAAGCAACTGACACAGTAACTAGTTACCAATTACTACTACCGAAGCAGCTGACACAGTAACTAGTTACCAATTACTACTACCGAAGCAGTTGACACAGTAACTAGTTACCAATTACTACTACCGAAGCAACTGACACAGTAACTAGTTACCAATTACTACTACCGAAGCAACTGACACAGTAACTAGTTACCAATTACTACTACCGAAGCAGTTGACACAGTAACTAGTTACCAATTACTACTACCGAAGCAGCTGACACAGTAACTAGTTACCAATTACTACTACCGAAGCAGCTGACACAGTAACTAGTTACCAATTACTACTACCGAAGCAGCTGACACAGTAACTAGTTACCAATTACTACTACCGAAGCAACTGACACAGTAACTAGTTACCAATTACTACTACCGAAGCAGTTGACACAGTAACTAGTTACCAATTACTACTACCGAAGCAGCTGACACAGTAACTAGTTACCAATTACTACTACCGAAGCAACTGACACAGTAACTAGTTACCAATTACTACTACCGAAGCAGTTGACACAGTAACTAGTTACCAATTACTACTACCGAAGCAACTGACACAGTAACTAGTTACCAATTACTACTACCGAAGCAACTGACACAGTAACTAGTTACCAATTACTACTACCGAAGCAACTGACACAGTAACTAGTTACCAATTACTACTACCGAAGCAGTTGACACAGTAACTAGTTACCAATTACTACTACCGAAGCAGCTGACACAGTAACTAGTTACCAATTACTACTACCGAAGCAACTGACACAGTAACTAGTTACCAATTACTACTACCGAAGCAGTTGACACAGTAACTAGTTACCAATTACTACTACCGAAGCAACTGACACAGTAACTAGTTACCAATTACTACTACCGAAGCAACTGACACAGTAACTAGTTACCAATTACTACTACCGAAGCAACTGACACAGTAACTAGTTACCAATTACTACTACCGAAGCAGCTGACACAGTAACTAGTTACCAATTACTACTACCGAAGCAGCTGACACAGTAACTAGTTACCAATTACTACTACCGAAGCAGTTGTGACAGTAACTAGTTACCAATTACTACTACCGAAGCAGTTGACACAGTAACTAGTTACCAATTACTACTACCGAAGCAGTTGACACAGTAACTAGTTACCAATTACTACTACCGAAGCAGTTGACACAGTAACTAGTTACCAATTACTACTACCGAAGCAGTTGACACAGTAACTAGTTACCAATTACTACTACCGAAGCAGTTGTGACAGTAACTAGTTACCAATTACTACTACCGAAGCAACTGACACAGTAACTAGTTACCAATTACTACTACCGAAGCAGCTGACACAGTAACTAGTTACCAATTACTACTACCGAAGCAGTTGACACAGTAACTAGTTACCAATTACTACTACCGAAGCAACTGACACAGTAACTAGTTACCAATTACTACTACCGAAGCAGTTGTGACAGTAACTAGTTACCAATTACTACTACCGAAGCAACTGACACAGTAACTAGTTACCAATTACTACTACCGAAGCAGTTGTGACAGTAACTAGTTACCAATTACTACTACCGAAGCAGTTGTGACAGTAACTAGTTACCAATTACTACTACCGAAGCAGCTGACACAGTAACTAGTTACCAATTACTACTACCGAAGCAACTGACACAGTAACTAGTTACCAATTACTACTACCGAAGCAACTGACACAGTAACTAGTTACCAATTACTACTACCGAAACAGTTGTGACAGTAACTAGTTACCAATTACTACTACCGAAGCAACTGACACAGTAACTAGTTACCAATTACTACTACCGAAGCAACTGACACAGTAACTAGTTACCAATTACTACTACCGAAGCAGTTGTGACAGTAACTAGTTACCAATTACTACTACCGAAGCAGTTGACACAGTAACTAGTTACCAATTACTACTACCGAAGCAGCTGACACAGTAACTAGTTACCAATTACTACTACCGAAGCAGTTGTGACAGTAACTAGTTACCAATTACTACTACCGAAGCAGCTGTGACAGTAACTAGTTACCAATTACTACTACCGAAGCAACTGACACAGTAACTAGTTACCAATTACTACTACCGAAGCAACTGACACAGTAACTAGTTACCAATTACTACTACCGAAGCAACTGACACAGTAACTAGTTACCAATTACTACTACCGAAGCAGCTGACACAGTAACTAGTTACCAATTACTACTACCGAAGCAACTGACACAGTAACTAGTTACCAATTACTACTACCGAAGCAGTTGTGACAGTAACTAGTTACCAATTACTACTACCGAAGCAACTGACACAGTAACTAGTTACCAATTACTACTACCGAAGCAGTTG
>CM060966.1:177496081-177708581 GCA_030765045.1 Tenodera sinensis
TAACTAGTTACCAATTACTACTACCGAAGCAGCTGACACAGTAACTAGTTACCAATTACTACTACCGAAGCAGTTGTGACAGTAACTAGTTACCAATTACTACTACCGAAGCAGTTGTGACAGTAACTAGTTACCAATTACTACTACCGAAGCAGTTGACACAGTAACTAGTTACCAATTACTACTACCGAAGCAGCTGACACAGTAACTAGTTACCAATTACTACTACCGAAGCAGCTGACACAGTAACTAGTTACCAATTACTACTACCGAAGCAGTTGTGACAGTAACTAGTTACCAATTACTACTACCGAAGCAGTTGTGACAGTAACTAGTTACCAATTACTACTACCGAAGCAACTGATACAGTAACTAGTTACCAATTACTACTACCGAAGCAGCTGACACAGTAACTAGTTACCAATTACTACTACCGAAGCAGTTGTGACAGTAACTAGTTACCAATTACTACTACCGAAGCAGTTGTGACAGTAACTAGTTACCAATTACTACTACCGAAGCAGTTGTGACAGTAACTAGTTACCAATTACTACTACCGAAGCAGTTGTGACAGTAACTAGTTACCAATTACTACTACCGAAGCAACTGATACAGTAACTAGTTACCAATTACTACTACCGAAGCAGTTGTGACAGTAACTAGTTACCAATTACTACTACCGAAGCAGTTGTGACAGTAACTAGTTACCAATTACTACTACCGAAGCAGTTGTGACAGTAACTAGTTACCAATTACTACTACCGAAGCAGTTGTGACAGTAACTAGTTACCAATTACTACTACCGAAGCAGTTGTGACAGTAACTAGTTACCAATTACTACTACCGAAGCAGTTGTGACAGTAACTAGTTACCAATTACTACTACCGAAGCAGTTGTGACAGTAACTAGTTACCAATTACTACTACCGAAGCAGTTGACACAGTAACTAGTTACCAATTACTACTACCGAAGCAGTTGTGACAGTAACTAGTTACCAATTACTACTACCGAAGCAGTTGTGACAGTAACTAGTTACCAATTACTACTACCGAAGCAGTTGTGACAGTAACTAGTTACCAATTACTACTACCGAAGCAGTTGTGACAGTAACTAGTTACCAATTACTACTACCGAAGCAGTTGTGACAGTAACTAGTTACCAATTACTACTACCGAAGCAACTGATACAGTAACTAGTTACCAATTACTACTACCGAAGCAGCTGACACAGTAACTAGTTACCAATTACTACTACCGAAGCAGTTGTGACAGTAACTAGTTACCAATTACTACTACCGAAGCAGTTGTGACAGTAACTAGTTACCAATTACTACTACCGAAGCAGTTGACACAGTAACTAGTTACCAATTACTACTACCGAAGCAGTTGTGACAGTAACTAGTACCAATTACTACTACCGAAGCAGTTCACACAGTAACTAGTTACCAATTACTACTACCGAAGCAGTTGTGACAGTAACTAGTTACCAATTACTACTACCGAAGCAGTTGTGACAGTAACTAGTTACCAATTACTACTACCGAAGCAGTTGTGACAGTAACTAGTTACCAATTACTACTACCGAAGCAGCTGACACAGTAACTAGTTACCAATTACTACTACCGAAGCAGTTGTGACAGTAACTAGTTACCAATTACTACTACCGAAGCAGCTGACACAGTAACTAGTTACCAATTACTACTACCGAAGCAGTTGTGACAGTAACTAGTTACCAATTACTACTACCGAAGCAGCTGACACAGTAACTAGTTACCAATTACTACTACCGAAGCAGTTGTGACAGTAACTAGTTACCAATTACTACTACCGAAGCAGCTGACACAGTAACTAGTTACCAATTACTACTACCGAAGCAGTTGTGACAGTAACTAGTTACCAATTACTACTACCGAAGCAGTTGTGACAGTAACTAGTTACCAATTACTACTACCGAAGCAGTTGTGACAGTAACTAGTTACCAATTACTACTACCGAAGCAGCTGACACAGTAACTAGTTACCAATTACTACTACCGAAGCAGTTGTGACACAGTAACTAGTTACCAATTACTACTACCGAAGCAGTTGTGACAGTAACTAGTTACCAATTACTACTACCGAAGCAGCTGACACAGTAACTAGTTACCAATTACTACTACCGAAGCAGTTGTGACAGTAACTAGTTACCAATTACTACTACCGAAGCAGCTGACACAGTAACTAGTTACCAATTACTACTACCGAAGCAGTTGTGACAGTAACTAGTTACCAATTACTACTACCGAAGCAGTTGTGACAGTAACTAGTTACCAATTACTACTACCGAAGCAGCTGACACAGTAACTAGTTACCAATTACTACTACCGAAGCAGTTGTGACAGTAACTAGTTACCAATTACTACTACCGAAGCAGCTGACACAGTAACTAGTTACCAATTACTACTACCGAAGCAGTTGTGACAGTAACTAGTTACCAATTACTACTACCGAAGCAGTTGTGACAGTAACTAGTTACCAATTACTACTACCGAAGCAGCTGACACAGTAACTAGTTACCAATTACTACTACCGAAGTAGCTGTGACAGTAACTAGTTACCAATTACTACTACCGAAGCAGTTGTGACAGTAACTAGTTACCAATTACTACTACCGAAGCAGTTGTGACAGTAACTAGTTACCAATTACTACTACCGAAGCAGTTGTGACAGTAACTAGTTACCAATTACTACTACCGAAGCAGTTGTGACAGTAACTAGTTACCAATTACTACTACCGAAGCAGCTGTGACAGTAACTAGTTACCAATTACTACTACCGAAGCAGCTGACACAGTAACTAGTTACCAATTACTACTACCGAAGCAGTTGTGACAGTAACTAGTTACCAATTACTACTACCGAAGCAGCTGACACAGTAACTAGTTACCAATTACTACTACCGAAGCAGTTGTGACAGTAACTAGTTACCAATTACTACTACCGAAGCAGTTGACACAGTAACTAGTTACCAATTACTACTACCGAAGCAGTTGTGACAGTAACTAGTTACCAATTACTACTACCGAAGCAGCTGTGACAGTAACTAGTTACCAATTACTACTACCGAAGCAGTTGTGACAGTAACTAGTTACCAATTACTACTACCGAAGCAGTTGTGACAGTAACTAGTTACCAATTACTACTACCGAAGCAGTTGTGACAGTAACTAGTTACCAATTACTACTACCGAAGCAGCTGACACAGTAACTAGTTACCAATTACTACTACCGAAGCAGCTGACACAGTAACTAGTTACCAATTACTACTACCGAAGCAGCTGACACAGTAACTAGTTACCAATTACTACTACCGAAGCAGTTGTGACAGTAACTAGTTACCAATTACTACTACCGAAGCAGTTGTGACAGTAACTAGTTACCAATTACTACTACCGAAGCAGTTGTGACAGTAACTAGTTACCAATTACTACTACCGAAGCAGCTGACACAGTAACTAGTTACCAATTACTACTACCGAAGCAGTTGTGACAGTAACTAGTTACCAATTACTACTACCGAAGCAACTGACACAGTAACTAGTTACCAATTACTACTACCGAAGCAGTTGTGACAGTAACTAGTTACCAATTACTACTACCGAAGCAGTTGACACAGTAACTAGTTACCAATTACTACTACCGAAGCAGCTGACACAGTAACTAGTTACCAATTACTACTACCGAAGCAGTTGTGACAGTAACTAGTTACCAATTACTACTACCGAAGCAACTGACACAGTAACTAGTTACCAATTACTACTACCGAAGCAGTTGTGACAGTAACTAGTTACCAATTACTACTACCGAAGCAGTTGACACAGTAACTAGTTACCAATTACTACTACCGAAGCAACTGACACAGTAACTAGTTACCAATTACTACTACCGAAGCAGTTGTGACAGTAACTAGTTACCAATTACTACTACCGAAGCAGCTGACACAGTAACTAGTTACCAATTACTACTACCGAAGCAACTGACACAGTAACTAGTTACCAATTACTACTACCGAAGCAACTGACACAGTAACTAGTTACCAATTACTACTACCGAAGCAGTTGTGACAGTAACTAGTTACCAATTACTACTACCGAAGCAGTTGACACAGTAACTAGTTACCAATTACTACTACCGAAGCAGTTGACACAGTAACTAGTTACCAATTACTACTACCGAAGCAGCTGACACAGTAACTAGTTACCAATTACTACTACCGAAGCAGTTGACACAGTAACTAGTTACCAATTACTACTACCGAAGCAACTGACACAGTAACTAGTTACCAATTACTACTACCGAAGCAGTTGACACAGTAACTAGTTACCAATTACTACTACCGAAGCAGTTGTGACAGTAACTAGTTACCAATTACTACTACCGAAGCAGCTGACACAGTAACTAGTTACCAATTACTACTACCGAAGCAGCTGACACAGTAACTAGTTACCAATTACTACTACCGAAGCAGTTGACACAGTAACTAGTTACCAATTACTACTACCGAAGCAGTTGACACAGTAACTAGTTACCAATTACTACTACCGAAGCAGTTGACACAGTAACTAGTTACCAATTACTACTACCGAAGCAGTTGTGACAGTAACTAGTTACCAATTACTACTACCGAAGCAGTTGTGACAGTAACTAGTTACCAATTACTACTACCGAAGCAGCTGACACAGTAACTAGTTACCAATTACTACTACCGAAGCAGTTGTGACAGTAACTAGTTACCAATTACTACTACCGAAGCAGTTGACACAGTAACTAGTTACCAATTACTACTACCGAAGCAGCTGACACAGTAACTAGTTACCAATTACTACTACCGAAGCAACTGACACAGTAACTAGTTACCAATTACTACTACCGAAGCAGTTGTGACAGTAACTAGTTACCAATTACTACTACCGAAGCAGCTGTGACAGTAACTAGTTACCAATTACTACTACCGAAGCAGTTGTGACAGTAACTAGTTACCAATTACTACTACCGAAGCAGTTGTGACAGTAACTAGTTACCAATTACTACTACCGAAGCAGTTGTGACAGTAACTAGTTACCAATTACTACTACCGAAGCAGTTGTGACAGTAACTAGTTACCAATTACTACTACCGAAGCAGTTGTGACAGTAACTAGTTACCAATTACTACTACCGAAGCAACTGACACAGTAACTAGTTACCAATTACTACTACCGAAGCAGTTGTGACAGTAACTAGTTACCAATTACTACTACCGAAGCAGCTGTGACAGTAACTAGTTACCAATTACTACTACCGAAGCAGTTGTGACAGTAACTAGTTACCAATTACTACTACCGAAGCAGTTGTGACAGTAACTAGTTACCAATTACTACTACCGAAGCAGTTGTGACAGTAACTAGTTACCAATTACTACTACCGAAGCAGCTGTGACAGTAACTAGTTACCAATTACTACTACCGAAGCAGTTGTGACAGTAACTAGTTACCAATTACTACTACC
The DNA here is from genome assembly GCA_030765045.1 of Tenodera sinensis. NCBI lineage: Eukaryota > Metazoa > Arthropoda > Insecta > Mantodea > Mantidae > Tenodera > Tenodera sinensis. Next base: position 177,501,602 of record CM060966.1, read on the forward strand.
GAAGCAGTTGTGACAGTAACTAGTTACCAATTACTACTACCGAAGCAGCTGACACAGTAACTAGTTACCAATTACTACTACCGAAGCAGCTGACACAGTAACTAGTTACCAATTACTACTACCGAAGCAGCTGACACAGTAACTAGTTACCAATTACTACTACCGAAGCAGTTGTGACAGTAACTAGTTACCAATTACTACTACCGAAGCAGTTGTGACAGTAACTAGTTACCAATTACTACTACCGAAGCAGTTGTGACAGTAACTAGTTACCAATTACTACTACCGAAGCAGCTGACACAGTAACTAGTTACCAATTACTACTACCGAAGCAGTTGTGACAGTAACTAGTTACCAATTACTACTACCGAAGCAACTGACACAGTAACTAGTTACCAATTACTACTACCGAAGCAGTTGTGACAGTAACTAGTTACCAATTACTACTACCGAAGCAGTTGACACAGTAACTAGTTACCAATTACTACTACCGAAGCAGCTGACACAGTAACTAGTTACCAATTACTACTACCGAAGCAACTGACACAGTAACTAGTTACCAATTACTACTACCGAAGCAACTGACACAGTAACTAGTTACCAATTACTACTACCGAAGCAGTTGTGACAGTAACTAGTTACCAATTACTACTACCGAAGCAGTTGACACAGTAACTAGTTACCAATTACTACTACCGAAGCAGTTGTGACAGTAACTAGTTACCAATTACTACTACCGAAGCAGCTGTGACAGTAACTAGTTACCAATTACTACTACCGAAGCAGCTGACACAGTAACTAGTTACCAATTACTACTACCGAAGCAACTGACACAGTAACTAGTTACCAATTACTACTACCGAAGCAACTGTGACAGTAACTAGTTACCAATTACTACTACCGAAGCAGTTGACACAGTAACTAGTTACCAATTACTACTACCGAAGCAACTGACACAGTAACTAGTTACCAATTACTACTACCGAAGCAACTGTGACAGTAACTAGTTACCAATTACTACTACCGAAGCAACTGACACAGTAACTAGTTACCAATTACTACTACCGAAGCAACTGACACAGTAACTAGTTACCAATTACTACTACCGAAGCAGTTGTGACAGTAACTAGTTACCAATTACTACTACCGAAGCAGCTGTGACAGTAACTAGTTACCAATTACTACTACCGAAGCAGCTGACACAGTAACTAGTTACCAATTACTACTACCGAAGCAACTGACACAGTAACTAGTTACCAATTACTACTACCGAAGCAGTTGTGACAGTAACTAGTTACCAATTACTACTACCGAAGCAACTGACACAGTAACTAGTTACCAATTACTACTACCGAAGCAGTTGTGACAGTAACTAGTTACCAATTACTACTACCGAAGCAGCTGACACAGTAACTAGTTACCAATTACTACTACCGAAGCAACTGACACAGTAACTAGTTACCAATTACTACTACCGAAGCAGTTGTGACAGTAACTAGTTACCAATTACTACTACCGAAGCAGCTGACACAGTAACTAGTTACCAATTACTACTACCGAAGCAACTGTGACAGTAACTAGTTACCAATTACTACTACCGAAGCAACTGACACAGTAACTAGTTACCAATTACTACTACCGAAGCAGCTGACACAGTAACTAGTTACCAATTACTACTACCGAAGCAGCTGACACAGTAACTAGTTACCAATTACTACTACCGAAGCAGTTGACACAGTAACTAGTTACCAATTACTACTACCGAAGCAGTTGTGACAGTAACTAGTTACCAATTACTACTACCGAAGCAGTTGACACAGTAACTAGTTACCAATTACTACTACCGAAGCAGTTGACACAGTAACTAGTTACCAATTACTACTACCGAAGCAACTGACACAGTAACTAGTTACCAATTACTACTACCGAAGCAGTTGACACAGTAACTAGTTACCAATTACTACTACCGAAGCAGTTGTGACAGTAACTAGTTACCAATTACTACTACCGAAGCAGTTGTGACAGTAACTAGTTACCAATTACTACTACCGAAGCAGTTGTGACAGTAACTAGTTACCAATTACTACTACCGAAGCAACTGACACAGTAACTAGTTACCAATTACTACTACCGAAGCAGTTGTGACAGTAACTAGTTACCAATTACTACTACCGAAGCAACTGACACAGTAACTAGTTACCAATTACTACTACCGAAGCAGTTGTGACAGTAACTAGTTACCAATTACTACTACCGAAGCAGCTGACACAGTAACTAGTTACCAATTACTACTACCGAAACAGTTGACACAGTAACTAGTTACCAATTACTACTACCGAAGCAGTTGACACAGTAACTAGTTACCAATTACTACTACCGAAGCAGTTGACACAGTAACTAGTTACCAATTACTACTACCGAAGCAACTGACACAGTAACTAGTTACCAATTACTACTACCGAAGCAGTTGTGACAGTAACTAGTTACCAATTACTACTACCGAAGCAGTTGTGACAGTAACTAGTTACCAATTACTACTACCGAAGCAGCTGACACAGTAACTAGTTACCAATTACTACTACCGAAGCAGTTGTGACAGTAACTAGTTACCAATTACTACTACCGAAGCAACTGACACAGTAACTAGTTACCAATTACTACTACCGAAGCAGTTGTGACAGTAACTAGTTACCAATTACTACTACCGAAGCAGTTGTGACAGTAACTAGTTACCAATTACTACTACCGAAGCAGTTGTGACAGTAACTAGTTACCAATTACTACTACCGAAGCAACTGACACAGTAACTAGTTACCAATTACTACTACCGAAGCAGCTGACACAGTAACTAGTTACCAATTACTACTACCGAAGCAGCTGACACAGTAACTAGTTACCAATTACTACTACCGAAGCAGTTGTGACAGTAACTAGTTACCAATTACTACTACCGAAGCAACTGACACAGTAACTAGTTACCAATTACTACTACCGAAGCAGTTGACACAGTAACTAGTTACCAATTACTACTACCGAAGCAGTTGTGACAGTAACTAGTTACCAATTACTACTACCGAAGCAGTTGACACAGTAACTAGTTACCAATTACTACTACCGAAGCAGCTGACACAGTAACTAGTTACCAATTACTACTACCGAAGCAGTTGTGACAGTAACTAGTTACCAATTACTACTACCGAAGCAGTTGTGACAGTAACTAGTTACCAATTACTACTACCGAAGCAGTTGTGACAGTAACTAGTTACCAATTACTACTACCGAAGCAGTTGTGACAGTAACTAGTTACCAATTACTACTACCGAAGCAGTTGTGACAGTAACTAGTTACCAATTACTACTACCGAAGCAGCTGACACAGTAACTAGTTACCAATTACTACTACCGAAGCAGTTGTGACAGTAACTAGTTACCAATTACTACTACCGAAGCAGCTGACACAGTAACTAGTTACCAATTACTACTACCGAAGCAACTGACACAGTAACTAGTTACCAATTACTACTACCGAAGCAGTTGTGACAGTAACTAGTTACCAATTACTACTACCGAAGCAGTTGTGACAGTAACTAGTTACCAATTACTACTACCGAAGCAGCTGACACAGTAACTAGTTACCAATTACTACTACCGAAGCAGCTGACACAGTAACTAGTTACCAATTACTACTACCGAAGCAACTGTGACAGTAACTAGTTACCAATTACTACTACCGAAGCAGTTGACACAGTAACTAGTTACCAATTACTACTACCGAAGCAGTTGTGACAGTAACTAGTTACCAATTACTACTACCGAAGCAGCTGACACAGTAACTAGTTACCAATTACTACTACCGAAGCAGCTGACACAGTAACTAGTTACCAATTACTACTACCGAAGCAGTTGTGACAGTAACTAGTTACCAATTACTACTACCGAAGCAGCTGACACAGTAACTAGTTACCAATTACTACTACCGAAGCAGTTGTGACAGTAACTAGTTACCAATTACTACTACCGAAGCAGTTGTGACAGTAACTAGTTACCAATTACTACTACCGAAGCAGTTGTGACAGTAACTAGTTACCAATTACTACTACCGAAGCAGCTGACACAGTAACTAGTTACCAATTACTACTACCGAAGCAGTTGTGACAGTAACTAGTTACCAATTACTACTACCGAAGCAGTTGACACAGTAACTAGTTACCAATTACTACTACCGAAGCAGTTGTGACAGTAACTAGTTACCAATTACTACTACCGAAGCAGTTGTGACAGTAACTAGTTACCAATTACTACTACCGAAGCAGTTGTGACAGTAACTAGTTACCAATTACTACTACCGAAGCAGCTGACACAGTAACTAGTTACCAATTACTACTACCGAAGCAGTTGTGACAGTAACTAGTTACCAATTACTACTACCGAAGCAGTTGTGACAGTAACTAGTTACCAATTACTACTACCGAAGCAGCTGACACAGTAACTAGTTACCAATTACTACTACCGAAGCAGTTGTGACAGTAACTAGTTACCAATTACTACTACCGAAGCAGTTGACACAGTAACTAGTTACCAATTACTACTACCGAAGCAGTTGTGACAGTAACTAGTTACCAATTACTACTACCGAAGCAGTTGTGACAGTAACTAGTTACCAATTACTACTACCGAAGCAGTTGTGACAGTAACTAGTTACCAATTACTACTACCGAAGCAGTTGTGACAGTAACTAGTTACCAATTACTACTACCGAAGCAGTTGTGACAGTAACTAGTTACCAATTACTACTACCGAAGCAGCTGACACAGTAACTAGTTACCAATTACTACTACCGAAGCAGTTGTGACAGTAACTAGTTACCAATTACTACTACCGAAGCAGTTGTGACAGTAACTAGTTACCAATTACTACTACCGAAGCAGTTGTGACAGTAACTAGTTACCAATTACTACTACCGAAGCAGCTGACACAGTAACTAGTTACCAATTACTACTACCGAAGCAGTTGTGACAGTAACTAGTTACCAATTACTACTACCGAAGCAGTTGACACAGTAACTAGTTACCAATTACTACTACCGAAGCAGTTGTGACAGTAACTAGTTACCAATTACTACTACCGAAGCAGCTGTGACAGTAACTAGTTACCAATTACTACTACCGAAGCAGTTGTGACAGTAACTAGTTACCAATTACTACTACCGAAGCAGTTGACACAGTAACTAGTTACCAATTACTACTACCGAAGCAACTGACACAGTAACTAGTTACCAATTACTACTACCGAAGCAGTTGTGACAGTAACTAGTTACCAATTACTACTACCGAAGCAGCTGACACAGTAACTAGTTACCAATTACTACTACCGAAGCAGTTGACACAGTAACTAGTTACCAATTACTACTACCGAAGCAACTGACACAGTAACTAGTTACCAATTACTACTACCGAAGCAGTTGTGACAGTAACTAGTTACCAATTACTACTACCGAAGCAGTTGTGACAGTAACTAGTTACCAATTACTACTACCGAAGCAACTGACACAGTAACTAGTTACCAATTACTACTACCGAAGCAGTTGTGACAGTAACTAGTTACCAATTACTACTACCGAAGCAGTTGACACAGTAACTAGTTACCAATTACTACTACCGAAGCAGTTGTGACAGTAACTAGTTACCAATTACTACTACCGAAGCAACTGACACAGTAACTAGTTACCAATTACTACTACCGAAGCAGCTGACACAGTAACTAGTTACCAATTACTACTACCGAAGCAGCTGACACAGTAACTAGTTACCAATTACTACTACCGAAGCAGCTGACACAGTAACTAGTTACCAATTACTACTACCGAAGCAGCTGACACAGTAACTAGTTACCAATTACTACTACCGAAGCAGTTGACACAGTAACTAGTTACCAATTACTACTACCGAAGCAGCTGACACAGTAACTAGTTACCAATTACTACTACCGAAGCAACTGACACAGTAACTAGTTACCAATTACTACTACCGAAGCAGCTGACACAGTAACTAGTTACCAATTACTACTACCGAAGCAGTTGACACAGTAACTAGTTACCAATTACTACTACCGAAGCAGTTGACACAGTAACTAGTTACCAATTACTACTACCGAAGCAGTTGACACAGTAACTAGTTACCAATTACTACTACCGAAGCAACTGTGACAGTAACTAGTTACCAATTACTACTACCGAAGCAGCTGACACAGTAACTAGTTACCAATTACTACTACCGAAGCAGCTGACACAGTAACTAGTTACCAATTACTACTACCGAAGCAGTTGACACAGTAACTAGTTACCAATTACTACTACCGAAGCAGTTGTGACAGTAACTAGTTACCAATTACTACTACCGAAGCAGCTGACACAGTAACTAGTTACCAATTACTACTACCGAAGCAGTTGACACAGTAACTAGTTACCAATTACTACTACCGAAGCAGCTGACACAGTAACTAGTTACCAATTACTACTACCGAAGCAGTTGACACAGTAACTAGTTACCAATTACTACTACCGAAGCAGTTGTGACAGTAACTAGTTACCAATTACTACTACCGAAGTAGCTGACACAGTAACTAGTTACCAATTACTACTACCGAAGCAGCTGACACAGTAACTAGTTACCAATTACTACTACCGAAGCAGTTGACACAGTAACTAGTTACCAATTACTACTACCGAAGTAGCTGACACAGTAACTAGTTACCAATTACTACTACCGAAGCAGTTGACACAGTAACTAGTTACCTATTACTACTACCGAAGCAGCTGACACAGTAACTAGTTACCAATTACTACTACCGAAGCAGTTGACACAGTAACTAGTTACCAATTACTACTACCGAAGCAGTTGACACAGTAACTAGTTACCAATTACTACTACCGAAGTAGCTGACACAGTAACTAGTTACCAATTACTACTACCGAAGCAGTTGTGACAGTAACTAGTTACCAATTACTACTACCGAAGCAGTTGTGACAGTAACTAGTTACCAATTACTACTACCGAAGCAACTGACACAGTAACTAGTTACCAATTACTACTACCGAAGCAGTTGTGACAGTAACTAGTTACCAATTACTACTACCGAAGCAGCTGACACAGTAACTAGTTACCAATTACTACTACCGAAGCAGTTGTGACAGTAACTAGTTACCAATTACTACTACCGAAGCAGCTGACACAGTAACTAGTTACCAATTACTACTACCGAAACAGTTGACACAGTAACTAGTTACCAATTACTACTACCGAAGCAGCTGACACAGTAACTAGTTACCAATTACTACTACCGAAGCAGCTGACACAGTAACTAGTTACCAATTACTACTACCGAAGCAGTTGTGACAGTAACTAGTTACCAATTACTACTACCGAAGCAGCTGACACAGTAACTAGTTACCAATTACTACTACCGAAGCAGTTGTGACAGTAACTAGTTACCAATTACTACTACCGAAGCAGCTGACACAGTAACTAGTTACCAATTACTACTACCGAAGCAGTTGACACAGTAACTAGTTACCAATTACTACTACCGAAGCAGTTGACACAGTAACTAGTTACCAATTACTACTACCGAAGCAGTTGACACAGTAACTAGTTACCAATTACTACTACCGAAGCAGTTGTGACAGTAACTAGTTACCAATTACTACTACCGAAGCAGTTGTGACAGTAACTAGTTACCAATTACTACTACCGAAGCAGTTGACACAGTAACTAGTTACCAATTACTACTACCGAAGCAGTTGACACAGTAACTAGTTACCAATTACTACTACCGAAGCAGTTGACACAGTAACTAGTTACCAATTACTACTACCGAAGCAGTTGACACAGTAACTAGTTACCAATTACTACTACCGAAGCAGTTGTGACAGTAACTAGTTACCAATTACTACTACCGAAGCAGTTGACACAGTAACTAGTTACCAATTACTACTACCGAAGTAGCTGACACAGTAACTAGTTACCAATTACTACTACCGAAGCAGTTGTGACAGTAACTAGTTACCAATTACTACTACCGAAGCAGTTGTGACAGTAACTAGTTACCAATTACTACTACCGAAGCAGCTGACACAGTAACTAGTTACCAATTACTACTACCGAAGCAGCTGACACAGTAACTAGTTACCAATTACTACTACCGAAGCAGTTGACACAGTAACTAGTTACCAATTACTACTACCGAAGCAGTTGACACAGTAACTAGTTACCAATTACTACTACCGAAGCAGTTGTGACAGTAACTAGTTACCAATTACTACTACCGAAGCAGTTGTGACAGTAACTAGTTACCAATTACTACTACCGAAGCAGTTGTGACAGTAACTAGTTACCAATTACTACTACCGAAGCAGTTGTGACAGTAACTAGTTACCAATTACTACTACCGAAGCAGTTGTGACAGTAACTAGTTACCAATTACTACTACCGAAGCAGTTGTGACAGTAACTAGTTACCAATTACTACTACCGAAGCAGTTGACACAGTAACTAGTTACCAATTACTACTACCGAAGCAGTTGACACAGTAACTAGTTACCAATTACTACTACCGAAGCAGTTGACACAGTAACTAGTTACCAATTACTACTACCGAAGCAGTTGACACAGTAACTAGTTACCAATTACTACTACCGAAGCAGTTGACACAGTAACTAGTTACCAATTACTACTACCGAAGCAACTGACACAGTAACTAGTTACCAATTACTACTACCGAAGCAGTTGTGACAGTAACTAGTTACCAATTACTACTACCGAAGCAGTTGACACAGTAACTAGTTACCAATTACTACTACCGAAGCAGTTGTGACAGTAACTAGTTACCAATTACTACTACCGAAGCAGTTGACACAGTAACTAGTTACCAATTACTACTACCGAAGCAGTTGTGACAGTAACTAGTTACCAATTACTACTACCGAAGCAGTTGACACAGTAACTAGTTACCAATTACTACTACCGAAGCAGCTGACACAGTAACTAGTTACCAATTACTACTACCGAAGCAGCTGACACAGTAACTAGTTACCAATTACTACTACCGAAGCAGTTGTGACAGTAACTAGTTACCAATTACTACTACCGAAGCAGCTGACACAGTAACTAGTTACCAATTACTACTACCGAAGCAGTTGTGACAGTAACTAGTTACCAATTACTACTACCGAAGCAACTGACACAGTAACTAGTTACCAATTACTACTACCGAAGCAACTGACACAGTAACTAGTTACCAATTACTACTACCGAAGCAGCTGTGACAGTAACTAGTTACCAATTACTACTACCGAAGCAGTTGTGACAGTAACTAGTTACCAATTACTACTACCGAAGTAGCTGACACAGTAACTAGTTACCAATTACTACTACCGAAGCAGTTGACACAGTAACTAGTTACCAATTACTACTACCGAAGCAGTTGTGACAGTAACTAGTTACCAATTACTACTACCGAAGCAGTTGTGACAGTAACTAGTTACCAATTACTACTACCGAAGCAGTTGACACAGTAACTAGTTACCAATTACTACTACCGAAGCAACTGACACAGTAACTAGTTACCAATTACTACTACCGAAGCAGTTGTGACAGTAACTAGTTACCAATTACTACTACCGAAACAGTTGACACAGTAACTAGTTACCAATTACTACTACCGAAGCAGTTGTGACAGTAACTAGTTACCAATTACTACTACCGAAGCAGCTGACACAGTAACTAGTTACCAATTACTACTACCGAAGCAGTTGTGACAGTAACTAGTTACCAATTACTACTACCGAAGCAACTGACACAGTAACTAGTTACCAATTACTACTACCGAAGCAACTGACACAGTAACTAGTTACCAATTACTACTACCGAAGCAACTGACACAGTAACTAGTTACCAATTACTACTACCGAAGCAACTGACACAGTAACTAGTTACCAATTACTACTACCGAAGCAGTTGTGACAGTAACTAGTTACCAATTACTACTACCGAAGCAGCTGACACAGTAACTAGTTACCAATTACTACTACCGAAGCAGTTGTGACAGTAACTAGTTACCAATTACTACTACCGAAGCAGTTGTGACAGTAACTAGTTACCAATTACTACTACCGAAGCAGCTGACACAGTAACTAGTTACCAATTACTACTACCGAAGCAGTTGACACAGTAACTAGTTACCAATTACTACTACCGAAGCAGTTGTGACAGTAACTAGTTACCAATTACTACTACCGAAGTAGCTGTGACAGTAACTAGTTACCAATTACTACTACCGAAGCAGTTGACACAGTAACTAGTTACCAATTACTACTACCGAAGCAGTTGACACAGTAACTAGTTACCAATTACTACTACCGAAGCAGTTGACACAGTAACTAGTTACCAATTACTACTACCGAAGTAGCTGTGACAGTAACTAGTTACCAATTACTACTACCGAAGCAGTTGACACAGTAACTAGTTACCAATTACTACTACCGAAGCAGTTGACACAGTAACTAGTTACCAATTACTACTACCGAAGCAGTTGACACAGTAACTAGTTACCAATTACTACTACCGAAGCAACTGACACAGTAACTAGTTACCAATTACTACTACCGAAGCAACTGACACAGTAACTAGTTACCAATTACTACTACCGAAGCAGTTGTGACAGTAACTAGTTACCAATTACTACTACCGAAGCAGTTGTGACAGTAACTAGTTACCAATTACTACTACCGAAGCAGCTGACACAGTAACTAGTTACCAATTACTACTACCGAAGCAGTTGACACAGTAACTAGTTACCAATTACTACTACCGAAGCAGCTGACACAGTAACTAGTTACCAATTACTACTACCGAAGCAACTGACACAGTAACTAGTTACCAATTACTACTACCGAAGCAGTTGTGACAGTAACTAGTTACCAATTACTACTACCGAAGCAACTGACACAGTAACTAGTTACCAATTACTACTACCGAAGCAACTGACACAGTAACTAGTTACCAATTACTACTACCGAAGCAGTTGTGACAGTAACTAGTTACCAATTACTACTACCGAAGCAGCTGACACAGTAACTAGTTACCAATTACTACTACCGAAGCAACTGACACAGTAACTAGTTACCAATTACTACTACCGAAGCAGTTGTGACAGTAACTAGTTACCAATTACTACTACCGAAGCAGCTGACACAGTAACTAGTTACCAATTACTACTACCGAAGCAGTTGTGACAGTAACTAGTTACCAATTACTACTACCGAAACAGTTGACACAGTAACTAGTTACCAATTACTACTACCGAAGCAGTTGTGACAGTAACTAGTTACCAATTACTACTACCGAAGCAGCTGACACAGTAACTAGTTACCAATTACTACTACCGAAGCAGTTGTGACAGTAACTAGTTACCAATTACTACTACCGAAGCAGCTGACACAGTAACTAGTTACCAATTACTACTACCGAAGCAGTTGTGACAGTAACTAGTTACCAATTACTACTACCGAAGCAGCTGACACAGTAACTAGTTACCAATTACTACTACCGAAGCAGTTGTGACAGTAACTAGTTACCAATTACTACTACCGAAGCAGCTGACACAGTAACTAGTTACCAATTACTACTACCGAAGCAGTTGTGACAGTAACTAGTTACCAATTACTACTACCGAAGCAGCTGACACAGTAACTAGTTACCAATTACTACTACCGAAGCAGTTGTGACAGTAACTAGTTACCAATTACTACTACCGAAGCAGCTGACACAGTAACTAGTTACCAATTACTACTACCGAAGCAGCTGACACAGTAACTAGTTACCAATTACTACTACCGAAGCAGTTGTGACAGTAACTAGTTACCAATTACTACTACCGAAGCAGTTGACACAGTAACTAGTTACCAATTACTACTACCGAAGCAGTTGTGACAGTAACTAGTTACCAATTACTACTACCGAAGCAGTTGTGACAGTAACTAGTTACCAATTACTACTACCGAAGCAGTTGACACAGTAACTAGTTACCAATTACTACTACCGAAGCAGTTGACACAGTAACTAGTTACCAATTACTACTACCGAAGCAGTTGACACAGTAACTAGTTACCAATTACTACTACCGAAGCAGTTGACACAGTAACTAGTTACCAATTACTACTACCGAAGCAACTGACACAGTAACTAGTTACCAATTACTACTACCGAAGCAGTTGACACAGTAACTAGTTACCAATTACTACTACCGAAGCAGTTGTGACAGTAACTAGTTACCAATTACTACTACCGAAGCAACTGACACAGTAACTAGTTACCAATTACTACTACCGAAGCAGTTGTGACAGTAACTAGTTACCAATTACTACTACCGAAGCAGTTGTGACAGTAACTAGTTACCAATTACTACTACCGAAGCAGCTGACACAGTAACTAGTTACCAATTACTACTACCGAAGCAGCTGACACAGTAACTAGTTACCAATTACTACTACCGAAGCAACTGACACAGTAACTAGTTACCAATTACTACTACCGAAGCAGCTGACACAGTAACTAGTTACCAATTACTACTACCGAAGCAGCTGACACAGTAACTAGTTACCAATTACTACTACCGAAGCAGTTGTGACAGTAACTAGTTACCAATTACTACTACCGAAGCAACTGACACAGTAACTAGTTACCAATTACTACTACCGAAGCAACTGACACAGTAACTAGTTACCAATTACTACTACCGAAGCAACTGACACAGTAACTAGTTACCAATTACTACTACCGAAGCAGTTGTGACAGTAACTAGTTACCAATTACTACTACCGAAGCAGCTGACACAGTAACTAGTTACCAATTACTACTACCGAAGCAGTTGTGACAGTAACTAGTTACCAATTACTACTACCGAAGCAGCTGACACAGTAACTAGTTACCAATTACTACTACCGAAGCAGTTGTGACAGTAACTAGTTACCAATTACTACTACCGAAGCAGTTGACACAGTAACTAGTTACCAATTACTACTACCGAAGCAGTTGACACAGTAACTAGTTACCAATTACTACTACCGAAGCAGTTGTGACAGTAACTAGTTACCAATTACTACTACCGAAGCAACTGACACAGTAACTAGTTACCAATTACTACTACCGAAGCAGTTGTGACAGTAACTAGTTACCAATTACTACTACCGAAGCAGTTGTGACAGTAACTAGTTACCAATTACTACTACCGAAGCAGCTGACACAGTAACTAGTTACCAATTACTACTACCGAAGCAGCTGACACAGTAACTAGTTACCAATTACTACTACCGAAGCAACTGACACAGTAACTAGTTACCAATTACTACTACCGAAGCAGCTGACACAGTAACTAGTTACCAATTACTACTACCGAAGCAGCTGACACAGTAACTAGTTACCAATTACTACTACCGAAGCAGTTGTGACAGTAACTAGTTACCAATTACTACTACCGAAGCAACTGACACAGTAACTAGTTACCAATTACTACTACCGAAGCAACTGACACAGTAACTAGTTACCAATTACTACTACCGAAGCAACTGACACAGTAACTAGTTACCAATTACTACTACCGAAGCAGTTGTGACAGTAACTAGTTACCAATTACTACTACCGAAGCAGCTGACACAGTAACTAGTTACCAATTACTACTACCGAAGCAGTTGTGACAGTAACTAGTTACCAATTACTACTACCGAAGCAGCTGACACAGTAACTAGTTACCAATTACTACTACCGAAGCAGTTGTGACAGTAACTAGTTACCAATTACTACTACCGAAGCAGTTGTGACAGTAACTAGTTACCAATTACTACTACCGAAGCAACTGACACAGTAACTAGTTACCAATTACTACTACCGAAGCAGTTGTGACAGTAACTAGTTACCAATTACTACTACCGAAGCAACTGACACAGTAACTAGTTACCAATTACTACTACCGAAGCAACTGACACAGTAATTAGTTACCAATTACTACTACCGAAGCAACTGACACAGTAACTAGTTACCAATTACTACTACCGAAGCAGTTGTGACAGTAACTAGTTACCAATTACTACTACCGAAGCAGTTGACACAGTAACTAGTTACCAATTACTACTACCGAAGCAGCTGACACAGTAACTAGTTACCAATTACTACTACCGAAGCAGTTGACACAGTAACTAGTTACCAATTACTACTACCGAAGCAGCTGACACAGTAACTAGTTACCAATTACTACTACCGAAGCAGTTGTGACAGTAACTAGTTACCAATTACTACTACCGAAGCAACTGACACAGTAACTAGTTACCAATTACTACTACCGAAGCAACTGACACAGTAACTAGTTACCAATTACTACTACCGAAGCAGTTGACACAGTAACTAGTTACCAATTACTACTACCGAAGCAGCTGACACAGTAACTAGTTACCAATTACTACTACCGAAGCAGTTGACACAGTAACTAGTTACCAATTACTACTACCGAAGCAGCTGACACAGTAACTAGTTACCAATTACTACTACCGAAGCAGTTGACACAGTAACTAGTTACCAATTACTACTACCGAAGCAGCTGACACAGTAACTAGTTACCAATTACTACTACCGAAGCAGTTGTGACAGTAACTAGTTACCAATTACTACTACCGAAGCAACTGACACAGTAACTAGTTACCAATTACTACTACCGAAGCAGTTGTGACAGTAACTAGTTACCAATTACTACTACCGAAGCAGTTGTGACAGTAACTAGTTACCAATTACTACTACCGAAGCAACTGACACAGTAACTAGTTACCAATTACTACTACCGAAGCAGTTGTGACAGTAACTAGTTACCAATTACTACTACCGAAGCAGTTGTGACAGTAACTAGTTACCAATTACTACTACCGAAGCAGTTGTGACAGTAACTAGTTACCAATTACTACTACCGAAGCAACTGACACAGTAACTAGTTACCAATTACTACTACCGAAGCAGTTGTGACAGTAACTAGTTACCAATTACTACTACCGAAGCAACTGACACAGTAACTAGTTACCAATTACTACTACCGAAGCAGTTGTGACAGTAACTAGTTACCAATTACTACTACCGAAGCAGTTGTGACAGTAACTAGTTACCAATTACTACTACCGAAGCAACTGACACAGTAACTAGTTACCAATTACTACTACCGAAGCAGTTGTGACAGTAACTAGTTACCAATTACTACTACCGAAGCAGTTGTGACAGTAACTAGTTACCAATTACTACTACCGAAGCAGTTGTGACAGTAACTAGTTACCAATTACTACTACCGAAGCAACTGACACAGTAACTAGTTACCAATTACTACTACCGAAGCAACTGACACAGTAACTAGTTACCAATTACTACTACCGAAGCAACTGACACAGTAACTAGTTACCAATTACTACTACCGAAGCAGTTGACACAGTAACTAGTTACCAATTACTACTACCGAAGCAGTTGTGACAGTAACTAGTTACCAATTACTACTACCGAAGCAACTGACACAGTAACTAGTTACCAATTACTACTACCGAAGCAACTGACACAGTAACTAGTTACCAATTACTACTACCGAAGCAGTTGTGACAGTAACTAGTTACCAATTACTACTACCGAAGCAACTGACACAGTAACTAGTTACCAATTACTACTACCGAAGCAACTGACACAGTAACTAGTTACCAATTACTACTACCGAAGCAACTGACACAGTAACTAGTTACCAATTACTACTACCGAAGCAGTTGTGACAGTAACTAGTTACCAATTACTACTACCGAAGCAGTTGACACAGTAACTAGTTACCAATTACTACTACCGAAGCAGTTGTGACAGTAACTAGTTACCAATTACTACTACCGAAGCAACTGACACAGTAACTAGTTACCAATTACTACTACCGAAGCAGTTGTGACAGTAACTAGTTACCAATTACTACTACCGAAGCAGTTGTGACAGTAACTAGTTACCAATTACTACTACCGAAGCAGTTGTGACAGTAACTAGTTACCAATTACTACTACCGAAGCAACTGACACAGTAACTAGTTACCAATTACTACTACCGAAGCAACTGACACAGTAACTAGTTACCAATTACTACTACCGAAGCAACTGACACAGTAACTAGTTACCAATTACTACTACCGAAGCAGTTGACACAGTAACTAGTTACCAATTACTACTACCGAAGCAGTTGTGACAGTAACTAGTTACCAATTACTACTACCGAAGCAACTGACACAGTAACTAGTTACCAATTACTACTACCGAAGCAACTGACACAGTAACTAGTTACCAATTACTACTACCGAAGCAGTTGTGACAGTAACTAGTTACCAATTACTACTACCGAAGCAACTGACACAGTAACTAGTTACCAATTACTACTACCGAAGCAACTGACACAGTAACTAGTTACCAATTACTACTACCGAAGCAACTGACACAGTAACTAGTTACCAATTACTACTACCGAAGCAGTTGTGACAGTAACTAGTTACCAATTACTACTACCGAAGCAGTTGACACAGTAACTAGTTACCAATTACTACTACCGAAGCAGTTGTGACAGTAACTAGTTACCAATTACTACTACCGAAGCAGTTGTGACAGTAACTAGTTACCAATTACTACTACCGAAGCAACTGACACAGTAACTAGTTACCAATTACTACTACCGAAGCAGTTGTGACAGTAACTAGTTACCAATTACTACTACCGAAGCAACTGACACAGTAACTAGTTACCAATTACTACTACCGAAGCAGTTGTGACAGTAACTAGTTACCAATTACTACTACCGAAGCAACTGACACAGTAACTAGTTACCAATTACTACTACCGAAGCAGTTGTGACAGTAACTAGTTACCAATTACTACTACCGAAGCAACTGACACAGTAACTAGTTACCAATTACTACTACCGAAGCAGTTGTGACAGTAACTAGTTACCAATTACTACTACCGAAGCAACTGACACAGTAACTAGTTACCAATTACTACTACCGAAGCAGTTGTGACAGTAACTAGTTACCAATTACTACTACCGAAGCAACTGACACAGTAACTAGTTACCAATTACTACTACCGAAGCAGTTGTGACAGTAACTAGTTACCAATTACTACTACCGAAGCAACTGACACAGTAACTAGTTACCAATTACTACTACCGAAGCAGTTGTGACAGTAACTAGTTACCAATTACTACTACCGAAGCAACTGACACAGTAACTAGTTACCAATTACTACTACCGAAGCAGTTGACACAGTAACTAGTTACCAATTACTACTACCGAAGCAACTGACACAGTAACTAGTTACCAATTACTACTACCGAAGCAGCTGACACAGTAACTAGTTACCAATTACTACTACCGAAGCAACTGACACAGTAACTAGTTACCAATTACTACTACCGAAGCAACTGACACAGTAACTAGTTACCAATTACTACTACCGAAGCAGTTGTGACAGTAACTAGTTACCAATTACTACTACCGAAGCAGTTGTGACAGTAACTAGTTACCAATTACTACTACCGAAGCAGTTGACACAGTAACTAGTTACCAATTACTACTACCGAAGCAGTTGTGACAGTAACTAGTTACCAATTACTACTACCGAAGCAACTGACACAGTAACTAGTTACCAATTACTACTACCGAAGCAACTGACACAGTAACTAGTTACCAATTACTACTACCGAAGCAGTTGTGACAGTAACTAGTTACCAATTACTACTACCGAAGCAGTTGTGACAGTAACTAGTTACCAATTACTACTACCGAAGCAACTGACACAGTAACTAGTTACCAATTACTACTACCGAAGCAGTTGACACAGTAACTAGTTACCAATTACTACTACCGAAGCAACTGACACAGTAACTAGTTACCAATTACTACTACCGAAGCAGTTGTGACAGTAACTAGTTACCAATTACTACTACCGAAGCAACTGACACAGTAACTAGTTACCAATTACTACTACCGAAGCAGTTGTGACAGTAACTAGTTACCAATTACTACTACCGAAGCAGTTGTGACAGTAACTAGTTACCAATTACTACTACCGAAGCAACTGACACAGTAACTAGTTACCAATTACTACTACCGAAGCAACTGACACAGTAACTAGTTACCAATTACTACTACCGAAGCAACTGACACAGTAACTAGTTACCAATTACTACTACCGAAGCAACTGACACAGTAACTAGTTACCAATTACTACTACCGAAGCAGTTGACACAGTAACTAGTTACCAATTACTACTACCGAAGCAGTTGTGACAGTAACTAGTTACCAATTACTACTACCGAAGCAGTTGTGACAGTAACTAGTTACCAATTACTACTACCGAAGCAACTGACACAGTAACTAGTTACCAATTACTACTACCGAAGCAACTGACACAGTAACTAGTTACCAATTACTACTACCGAAGCAACTGACACAGTAACTAGTTACCAATTACTACTACCGAAGCAGTTGTGACAGTAACTAGTTACCAATTACTACTACCGAAGCAGTTGTGACAGTAACTAGTTACCAATTACTACTACCGAAGCAACTGACACAGTAACTAGTTACCAATTACTACTACCGAAGCAACTGACACAGTAACTAGTTACCAATTACTACTACCGAAGCAACTGACACAGTAACTAGTTACCAATTACTACTACCGAAGCAGTTGTGACAGTAACTAGTTACCAATTACTACTACCGAAGCAGTTGTGACAGTAACTAGTTACCAATTACTACTACCGAAGCAACTGACACAGTAACTAGTTACCAATTACTACTACCGAAGCAGTTGTGACAGTAACTAGTTACCAATTACTACTACCGAAGCAGTTGTGACAGTAACTAGTTACCAATTACTACTACCGAAGCAGTTGTGACAGTAACTAGTTACCAATTACTACTACCGAAGCAACTGACACAGTAACTAGTTACCAATTACTACTACCGAAGCAGTTGTGACAGTAACTAGTTACCAATTACTACTACCGAAGTAGTTGACACAGTAACTAGTTACCAATTACTACTACCGAAGCAGTTGTGACAGTAACTAGTTACCAATTACTACTACCGAAGCAACTGACACAGTAACTAGTTACCAATTACTACTACCGAAGCAGTTGTGACAGTAACTAGTTACCAATTACTACTACCGAAGCAGTTGTGACAGTAACTAGTTACCAATTACTACTACCGAAGCAACTGACACAGTAACTAGTTACCAATTACTACTACCGAAGCAACTGACACAGTAACTAGTTACCAATTACTACTACCGAAGCAACTGACACAGTAACTAGTTACCAATTACTACTACCGAAGCAGTTGACACAGTAACTAGTTACCAATTACTACTACCGAAGCAACTGACACAGTAACTAGTTACCAATTACTACTACCGAAGTAGTTGACACAGTAACTAGTTACCAATTACTACTACCGAAGCAGTTGTGACAGTAACTAGTTACCAATTACTACTACCGAAGCAGTTGTGACAGTAACTAGTTACCAATTACTACTACCGAAGCAACTGACACAGTAACTAGTTACCAATTACTACTACCGAAGCAACTGACACAGTAACTAGTTACCAATTACTACTACCGAAGCAACTGACACAGTAACTAGTTACCAATTACTACTACCGAAGCAACTGACACAGTAACTAGTTACCAATTACTACTACCGAAGCAACTGACACAGTAACTAGTTACCAATTACTACTACCGAAGTAGTTGACACAGTAACTAGTTACCAATTACTACTACCGAAGTAGTTGACACAGTAACTAGTTACCAATTACTACTACCGAAGTAGTTGACACAGTAACTAGTTACCAATTACTACTACCGAAGCAACTGACACAGTAACTAGTTACCAATTACTACTACCGAAGCAACTGACACAGTAACTAGTTACCAATTACTACTACCGAAGCAACTGACACAGTAACTAGTTACCAATTACTACTACCGAAGTAGTTGACACAGTAACTAGTTACCAATTACTACTACCGAAGCAGTTGTGACAGTAACTAGTTACCAATTACTACTACCGAAGCAGTTGTGACAGTAACTAGTTACCAATTACTACTACCGAAGCAACTGACACAGTAACTAGTTACCAATTACTACTACCGAAGCAACTGACACAGTAACTAGTTACCAATTACTACTACCGAAGCAACTGACACAGTAACTAGTTACCAATTACTACTACCGAAGCAGTTGACACAGTAACTAGTTACCAATTACTACTACCGAAGCAGTTGTGACAGTAACTAGTTACCAATTACTACTACCGAAGCAACTGACACAGTAACTAGTTACCAATTACTACTACCGAAGCAGTTGTGACACAGTAACTAGTTACCAATTACTACTACCGAAGCAGTTGTGACAGTAACTAGTTACCAATTACTACTACCGAAGCAACTGACACAGTAACTAGTTACCAATTACTACTACCGAAGCAGTTGACACAGTAACTAGTTACCAATTACTACTACCGAAGCAACTGACACAGTAACTAGTTACCAATTACTACTACCGAAGCAGTTGTGACAGTAACTAGTTACCAATTACTACTACCGAAGCAGTTGTGACAGTAACTAGTTACCAATTACTACTACCGAAGCAGCTGACACAGTAACTAGTTACCAATTACTACTACCGAAGCAGTTGTGACAGTAACTAGTTACCAATTACTACTACCGAAGCAGTTGACACAGTAACTAGTTACCAATTACTACTACCGAAGCAACTGACACAGTAACTAGTTACCAATTACTACTACCGAAGCAGTTGTGACAGTAACTAGTTACCAATTACTACTACCGAAGCAGTTGTGACAGTAACTAGTTACCAATTACTACTACCGAAGCAACTGACACAGTAACTAGTTACCAATTACTACTACCGAAGCAACTGACACAGTAACTAGTTACCAATTACTACTACCGAAGCAACTGACACAGTAACTAGTTACCAATTACTACTACCGAAGCAGTTGTGACAGTAACTAGTTACCAATTACTACTACCGAAGCAACTGACACAGTAACTAGTTACCAATTACTACTACCGAAGCAACTGACACAGTAACTAGTTACCAATTACTACTACCGAAGCAACTGACACAGTAACTAGTTACCAATTACTACTACCGAAGCAGCTGACACAGTAACTAGTTACCAATTACTACTACCGAAGCAACTGACACAGTAACTAGTTACCAATTACTACTACCGAAGCAGTTGTGACAGTAACTAGTTACCAATTACTACTACCGAAGCAGTTGTGACAGTAACTAGTTACCAATTACTACTACCGAAGCAGTTGTGACAGTAACTAGTTACCAATTACTACTACCGAAGCAACTGACACAGTAACTAGTTACCAATTACTACTACCGAAGCAACTGACACAGTAACTAGTTACCAATTACTACTACCGAAGCAGTTGTGACAGTAACTAGTTACCAATTACTACTACCGAAGCAGTTGACACAGTAACTAGTTACCAATTACTACTACCGAAGCAACTGACACAGTAACTAGTTACCAATTACTACTACCGAAGCAGTTGACACAGTAACTAGTTACCAATTACTACTACCGAAGCAGTTGTGACAGTAACTAGTTACCAATTACTACTACCGAAGCAGCTGACACAGTAACTAGTTACCAATTACTACTACCGAAGCAACTGACACAGTAACTAGTTACCAATTACTACTACCGAAGTAGCTGTGACAGTAACTAGTTACCAATTACTACTACCGAAGCAACTGACACAGTAACTAGTTACCAATTACTACTACCGAAGCAACTGACACAGTAACTAGTTACCAATTACTACTACCGAAGTAGCTGTGACAGTAACTAGTTACCAATTACTACTACCGAAGCAACTGACACAGTAACTAGTTACCAATTACTACTACCGAAGTAGCTGTGACAGTAACTAGTTACCAATTACTACTACCGAAGCAACTGACACAGTAACTAGTTACCAATTACTACTACCGAAGCAACTGACACAGTAACTAGTTACCAATTACTACTACCGAAGCAGTTGTGACAGTAACTAGTTACCAATTACTACTACCGAAGCAACTGACACAGTAACTAGTTACCAATTACTACTACCGAAGCAACTGACACAGTAACTAGTTACCAATTACTACTACCGAAGCAGTTGTGACAGTAACTAGTTACCAATTACTACTACCGAAGCAACTGACACAGTAACTAGTTACCAATTACTACTACCGAAGCAACTGACACAGTAACTAGTTACCAATTACTACTACCGAAGCAACTGACACAGTAACTAGTTACCAATTACTACTACCGAAGCAACTGACACAGTAACTAGTTACCAATTACTACTACCGAAGCAACTGACACAGTAACTAGTTACCAATTACTACTACCGAAGCAGCTGACACAGTAACTAGTTACCAATTACTACTACCGAAGCAACTGACACAGTAACTAGTTACCAATTACTACTACCGAAGTAGCTGTGACAGTAACTAGTTACCAATTACTACTACCGAAGCAACTGACACAGTAACTAGTTACCAATTACTACTACCGAAGCAACTGACACAGTAACTAGTTACCAATTACTACTACCGAAGCAGTTGTGACAGTAACTAGTTACCAATTACTACTACCGAAGCAACTGACACAGTAACTAGTTACCAATTACTACTACCGAAGCAACTGACACAGTAACTAGTTACCAATTACTACTACCGAAGCAACTGACACAGTAACTAGTTACCAATTACTACTACCGAAGCAGTTGTGACAGTAACTAGTTACCAATTACTACTACCGAAGCAGTTGACACAGTAACTAGTTACCAATTACTACTACCGAAGCAACTGACACAGTAACTAGTTACCAATTACTACTACCGAAGCAGTTGTGACAGTAACTAGTTACCAATTACTACTACCGAAGCAGTTGTGACAGTAACTAGTTACCAATTACTACTACCGAAGCAGTTGTGACAGTAACTAGTTACCAATTACTACTACCGAAGCAGTTGTGACAGTAACTAGTTACCAATTACTACTACCGAAGCAGCTGACACAGTAACTAGTTACCAATTACTACTACCGAAGCAGTTGTGACAGTAACTAGTTACCAATTACTACTACCGAAGCAACTGACACAGTAACTAGTTACCAATTACTACTACCGAAGCAACTGACACAGTAACTAGTTACCAATTACTACTACCGAAGCAACTGACACAGTAACTAGTTACCAATTACTACTACCGAAGCAGTTGTGACAGTAACTAGTTACCAATTACTACTACCGAAGCAACTGACACAGTAACTAGTTACCAATTACTACTACCGAAGCAACTGACACAGTAACTAGTTACCAATTACTACTACCGAAGCAACTGACACAGTAACTAGTTACCAATTACTACTACCGAAGCAGTTGTGACAGTAACTAGTTACCAATTACTACTACCGAAGCAGTTGACACAGTAACTAGTTACCAATTACTACTACCGAAGCAGTTGTGACAGTAACTAGTTACCAATTACTACTACCGAAGCAGTTGTGACAGTAACTAGTTACCAATTACTACTACCGAAGCAGTTGTGACAGTAACTAGTTACCAATTACTACTACCGAAGCAGTTGTGACAGTAACTAGTTACCAATTACTACTACCGAAGCAGTTGTGACAGTAACTAGTTACCAATTACTACTACCGAAGCAGTTGTGACAGTAACTAGTTACCAATTACTACTACCGAAGCAACTGACACAGTAACTAGTTACCAATTACTACTACCGAAGCAGCTGACACAGTAACTAGTTACCAATTACTACTACCGAAGCAGTTGTGACAGTAACTAGTTACCAATTACTACTACCGAAGCAGTTGACACAGTAACTAGTTACCAATTACTACTACCGAAGCAGTTGTGACAGTAACTAGTTACCAATTACTACTACCGAAGCAGTTGTGACAGTAACTAGTTACCAATTACTACTACCGAAGCAGCTGACACAGTAACTAGTTACCAATTACTACTACCGAAGCAGTTGACACAGTAACTAGTTACCAATTACTACTACCGAAGCAACTGACACAGTAACTAGTTACCAATTACTACTACCGAAGCAGCTGACACAGTAACTAGTTACCAATTACTACTACCGAAGCAACTGACACAGTAACTAGTTACCAATTACTACTACCGAAGCAACTGACACAGTAACTAGTTACCAATTACTACTACCGAAGCAACTGACACAGTAACTAGTTACCAATTACTACTACCGAAGCAACTGACACAGTAACTAGTTACCAATTACTACTACCGAAGCAGTTGTGACAGTAACTAGTTACCAATTACTACTACCGAAGCAGCTGACACAGTAACTAGTTACCAATTACTACTACCGAAGCAACTGACACAGTAACTAGTTACCAATTACTACTACCGAAGCAACTGACACAGTAACTAGTTACCAATTACTACTACCGAAGCAACTGACACAGTAACTAGTTACCAATTACTACTACCGAAGCAACTGACACAGTAACTAGTTACCAATTACTACTACCGAAGCAACTGACACAGTAACTAGTTACCAATTACTACTACCGAAGCAACTGACACAGTAACTAGTTACCAATTACTACTACCGAAGCAACTGACACAGTAACTAGTTACCAATTACTACTACCGAAGCAACTGACACAGTAACTAGTTACCAATTACTACTACCGAAGCAACTGACACAGTAACTAGTTACCAATTACTACTACCGAAGCAGTTGACACAGTAACTAGTTACCAATTACTACTACCGAAGCAACTGACACAGTAACTAGTTACCAATTACTACTACCGAAGCAGCTGACACAGTAACTAGTTACCAATTACTACTACCGAAGCAGTTGACACAGTAACTAGTTACCAATTACTACTACCGAAGCAACTGACACAGTAACTAGTTACCAATTACTACTACCGAAGCAGTTGACACAGTAACTAGTTACCAATTACTACTACCGAAGCAACTGACACAGTAACTAGTTACCAATTACTACTACCGAAGCAGTTGACACAGTAACTAGTTACCAATTACTACTACCGAAGCAGCTGACACAGTAACTAGTTACCAATTACTACTACCGAAGCAACTGACACAGTAACTAGTTACCAATTACTACTACCGAAGCAGTTGACACAGTAACTAGTTACCAATTACTACTACCGAAGCAGTTGTGACAGTAACTAGTTACCAATTACTACTACCGAAGCAGCTGACACAGTAACTAGTTACCAATTACTACTACCGAAGCAACTGACACAGTAACTAGTTACCAATTACTACTACCGAAGCAGTTGACACAGTAACTAGTTACCAATTACTACTACCGAAGCAGCTGACACAGTAACTAGTTACCAATTACTACTACCGAAGCAGTTGACACAGTAACTAGTTACCAATTACTACTACCGAAGCAGTTGTGACAGTAACTAGTTACCAATTACTACTACCGAAGCAGTTGACACAGTAACTAGTTACCAATTACTACTACCGAAGCAGTTGTGACAGTAACTAGTTACCAATTACTACTACCGAAGCAGCTGACACAGTAACTAGTTACCAATTACTACTACCGAAGCAGCTGTGACAGTAACTAGTTACCAATTACTACTACCGAAGCAGTTGTGACAGTAACTAGTTACCAATTACTACTACCGAAGCAGTTGTGACAGTAATTAGTTACCAATTACTACTACCGAAGCAGTTGTGACAGTAACTAGTTACCAATTACTACTACCGAAGCAGCTGTGACAGTAACTAGTTACCAATTACTACTACCGAAGCAGTTGTGACAGTAATTAGTTACCAATTACTACTACCGAAGCAACTGACACAGTAACTAGTTACCAATTACTACTACCGAAGCAGTTGTGACAGTAACTAGTTACCAATTACTACTACCGAAGCAGCTGACACAGTAACTAGTTACCAATTACTACTACCGAAGCAGTTGACACAGTAACTAGTTACCAATTACTACTACCGAAGCAGTTGTGACAGTAACTAGTTACCAATTACTACTACCGAAGCAGTTGACACAGTAACTAGTTACCAATTACTACTACCGAAGCAGCTGACACAGTAACTAGTTACCAATTACTACTACCGAAGCAGTTGACACAGTAACTAGTTACCAATTACTACTACCGAAGCAGTTGACACAGTAACTAGTTACCAATTACTACTACCGAAGCAACTGACACAGTAACTAGTTACCAATTACTACTACCGAAGCAGCTGACACAGTAACTAGTTACCAATTACTACTACCGAAGCAGTTGTGACAGTAACTAGTTACCAATTACTACTACCGAAGCAGTTGTGACAGTAACTACTTACCAATTACACGTTTTAAGGTCCATATCATCATCTGATATTTCAGTTAGTAACAAAGAAACACAAGACTATTGGACAAGTACAACCTAAGTCTAAATGTTGTAGTGATAAATCATCAAACCACGGACAACGTCGGGTATTTCAGTTAGTAACAAAGAAACACAAGGCTATTGGACAAGTACAACCTAAGTCTAAATGTTGTAGTGATAAATCATCAAACCACGGACAAGGCCGGGTATTTCAGTTAGTAACAAAGAAACACAAGGCTATTGGACAAGTACAACCTAAGTCTAAATGTTGTAGTGATAAATCATCAAACCACGGACAGCGTCGGGTATTTCAGTTAGTAACAAAGAAACACAAGACTATTGGACAAGTGCAACCTAAGTCTAAATGTTGTAGTGATAAATCATCAAACCACGGACAACGTCGGGTATTTCAGTTAGTAACAAAGAAACACAAGGCTATTGGACAAGTACAACCTAAGTCTAAATGTTGTAGTGATAAATCATCAAACCACGGACAAGGCCGGGTATTTCAGTTAGTAACAAAGAAACACAAGGCTATTGGACAAGTACAACCTAAGTCTAAATGTTGTAGTGATAAATCATCAAACCACGGACAGCGTCGGGTATTTCAGTTAGTAACAAAGAAACACAAGACTATTGGACAAGTGCAACCTAAGTCTAAATGTTGTAGTGATAAATCATCAAACCACGGACAAGGCCGGGTATTTCAGTTAGTAACAAAGAAACACAAGACTATTGGACAAGTACAACCTAAGTCTAAATGTTGTAGTGATAAATCATCAAACCACGGACAACACCGGGTATTTCAGTTAGTAACAAAGAAACACAAGACTATTGGACAAGTACAACCTAAGTCTAAATGTTGTAGTGATAAATCATCAAACCACGGACAACGTCGGGTATTTCAGTTAGTAACAAAGAAACACAAGACTGTTGGACAAGTACAACCTAAGTCTAAATGTTGTAGTGATAAATCATCAAACCACGGACAACGTCGGGTATTTCAGTTAGTAACAAAGAAACACAAGGCTATTGGACAAGTACAACCTAAGTCTAAATGTTGTAGTGATAAATCATCAAACCACGGACAACGTCGGGTATTTCAGTTAGTAACAAAGAAACACAAGGCTATTGGACAAGTACAACCTAAGTCTAAATGTTGTAGTGATAAATCATCAAACCACGGACAACGTCGCGTATTTCAGTTAGTAACAAAGAAACACAAGACTATTGGACAAGTACAACCTAAGTCTAAATGTTGTAGTGATAAATCATCAAACCACGGACAACGTCGGGTATTTCAGTTAGTAACAAAGAAACACAAGACTATTGGACAAGTACAACCTAAGTCTAAATGTTGTAGTGATAAATCATCAAACCACGGACAACGTCGGATATTTCAGTTAGTAACAAAGAAACACAAGACTGTTGGACAAGTACAACCTAAGTCTAAATGTTGTAGTGATAAATCATCAAACCACGGACAACGTCGGATATTTCAGTTAGTAACAAAGAAACACAAGACTGTTGGACAAGTACAACCTAAGTCTAAATGTTGTAGTGATAAATCATCAAACCACGGACAACGTCGGATATTTCAGTTAGTAACAAAGAAACACAAGACTGTTGGACAAGTACAACCTAAGTCTAAATGTTGTAGTGATAAATCATCAAACCACGGACAACGTCGGGTATTTCAGTTAGTAACAAAGAAACACAAGACTATTGGACAAGTACAACCTAAGTCTAAATGTTGTAGTGATAAATCATCAAACCACGGACAACGTCGGATATTTCAGTTAGTAACAAAGAAACACAAGACTATTGGACAAGTACAACCTAAGTCTAAATGTTGTAGTGATAAATCATCAAACCACGGACAACGTCGGATATTTCAGTTAGTAACAAAGAAACACAAGACTGTTGGACAAGTACAACCTAAGTCTAAATGTTGTAGTGATAAATCATCAAACCACGGACAACGTCGGGTATTTCACCTAGTAACAAAGAAACACAAGACTATTGGACAAGTACAACCTAAGTCTAAATGTTGTAGTGATAAATCATCAAACCACGGACAACGTCGCGTATTTCACCTAGTAACAAAGAAACACAAGACTATTGGACAAGTACAACCTAAGTCTAAATGTTGTAGTGATAAATCATCAAACCACGGACAACGTCGCGTATTTCACCTAGTAACAAAGAAACACAAGACTATTGGACAAGTACAACCTAAGTCTAAATGTTGTAGTGATAAATCATCAAACCACGGACAACGTCGGGTATTTCACCTAGTAACAAAGAAACACAAGACTATTGGACAAGTACAACCTAAGTCTAAATGTTGTAGTGATAAATCATCAAACCACGGACAACGTCGGGTATTTCAGTTAGTAACAAAGAAACACAAGACTATTGGACAAGTACAACCTAAGTCTAAATGTTGTAGTGATAAATCATCAAACCACGGACAACGTCGGGTATTTCAGTTAGTAACAAAGAAACACAAGACTATTGGACAAGTACAACCTAAGTCTAAATGTTGTAGTGATAAATCATCAAACCACGGACAACGTCGGGTATTTCAGTTAGTAACAAAGAAACACAAGACTATTGGACAAGTACAACCTAAGTCTAAATGTTGTAGTGATAAATCATCAAACCACGGACAACGTCGGGTATTTCAGTTAGTAACAAAGAAACACAAGACTATTGGACAAGTACAACCTAAGTCTAAATGTTGTAGTGATAAATCATCAAACCACGGACAACGTCGGGTATTATTTTCGCTGCTCTTTATCTGGGGCTCTGAAGGCTTCTGTCCTTACTAATATTGGAAGTGAAACAAGCGCGGACTGAAAACAAAACTGGCTGTAAAAGGCGCGAAAGAAATGTTGGCAGTAAAGGCAAAAAGTCTTTCATTTGACTGGAGTTGGCGCTTTGTCGAAGAAGTCTAAGTATGAATTATAAGGCAATAAAACTTTCTGCACTCTGAAAAGTCACTTTTCTGCTCGTACTTTGAAAAGCCGTGGGCTTGAGGTTTGTGAATTTGCTAGCTCAAGAAGATTTTCTACTCCATTTAATTCCAATTTCACGCCACTTTCAAATTGTCCCACCCCTCCCCACCCCTCCCCTCCCTTCCAACCAATTCCTTTTTACCTCTTACAAATTTTTTCGTTCCATTTTCCTTTGCCCAAGTAAGATGTCGCATTTCGTTCAATGACGTATCAACATTTATGACACACTCCCTAAATCCGTAAATATAGGAAAACCATAGATTTGCGGTTTATTTTTACTTTCTCTACTGTAAGTAGGAGAAGTATTGTATTTCACCCAAAAATTCGAGTTCGAGATTTCACCGGAAATATATGTTTTGAGACCCTCTGAATCCAAAAACAAAGCAATTTTAGAAGGTGTGTGTGTGTGTGTGTGTGTGTGTGTGTGTGTGTGTGTGTGTGTGTGTGTGTGTGTGTGTGTGTGTGTGCCTTTGGACAGCATGACTCAAAAACGAGAAGTCGGTTAAAAACCAAATTTGGTATTTAAGTTTAGTATATTTCATGGATGCGACACGAAGATTTTGAAGAAAATATCCCCACCCTAAACTACTCTTCGCATGGAAAATTTATAGCAAATTTTGATTTTCTTGAAAATGGCTCTAACGATTTTGATTAATATGTCATATGTTTTCAGATATTTTTATGAAAAATGATGTGTATATTTTGAATTTTCTGGCAATAGGTATTTACTCTGACGACTTTTGCATAACTGGTAAGCCGTTAGAGATACACCAAATCATACTATACAAAAAATGTAGACCTTGCTAAAATACACAATTTATGTCCAAGTAAATTTTGTTGTAGAGAGAACCATTTCGGAGATATTCCTTGTTATGTGTGTGAGTTTCGGAAAACAAAACTATTTGCCTTACTGTTAACCAATAGATATTAGAATTGACCGATACTACATAAGCATCTAAGGAAGAGCAGATGCTGGCATTATTTCGCATTTATCCTGTGGCGATAGCTGGACAGGTCACGTGACGTATGGAAGTTGCTGTTTTGCATACGGGAAAGGGACAGAGTTAATCGTATGACAGCCGGCCGGCTTTGATCCTGGAGTGTTAGATAATGCGGGGGTTGGTTGGTTGGTTTTAATTCTTTTATTTGACTTGCCTGGTGTGGAGGTAGCTAGCGAGCGAGCCTGTAAGCCTTGCAGCTTTGATGTCCACCTCGTCTACTGCGAACACCAGGTCACCGTGTTTGACAATAGACCACAGCAAAGCAATAGACTGGTGTGAGTGAAAGACTATTCTTATAACCGTTTCTTCGTCTAAATACTTCATTTTAATCGAGATAAACATTTGTACAAATTAACTTATTGTTTATTTCCTTGTAGGTACAAGGGAAATATTACAATACAGCAAGCTTTGTGCGATAGTCAAATCGTTTAAAACTTTGAGATTCCGCTCTCTTTGCACGCTTAACATATAAAAAAGTGAACAACGATCTTCCATTTCACGAAAGTTAAGTTTTCCGAAACTCACACACATAACAAGAAATATCTCCGAAATGGTTCACCCTACCTGAAAACTTATTGAGACATAAATTGTGTATTTTAGCAAGATCTACATGTTTTGTATAGTATGATTTGGTCTATCTCTAACGGCTTACCAGTTATGCAAAACTTGTCCAGAGTAAATACGACCACAGGGGCTATAGCCAAAAAATTCGAGATATACATTTCATTTGTCATAAAAATATCTCAAACATACCAAATTTTAATCAAAATTGTTAGAGCCATTTTCAAGAAAATCAAAATTTTCGAAAAAATGTTCCATGTAAAGGGTAGTTTATGGTGGGGCTATTTTCTTCAAAATCTTCATGTGGCATCCTTGAAAGACATTAAAGTTAAATACTAACTTTGGTTCTTAACCAAGTTTTTGTTTTTGAGTTACGCTGTTCACAGACTGACACACATAAACACACCAAACTTCTAAAAATGCTTTATTGGGTTCATGTATTTCCAGTGAAGTCTCGACATCAAATTTTTTAGGCGAATACAATACTTACTATACGTAATAGAGAAAGCAAAAATATAACTAATGGAAAATCCAGACCAGTAGTAAAATGTTTATTTCTATAAGAAAGTATTTAAGATAAATTGTGCACATTAATGAAATGTATATTTCTAATACAGTTATATTTTTTTCCTTTCTTGTGTTTAACGGTTATACAAAAGTCATTGAGAATGAGGAGGACTTCAGAGACCAATTCCAGAAAATATTTTAGATATATGGTATTACAGTCAAAAACCATTTTTGAGAAAATAAAACCTTTTAACACATTTTCTATGTAGAGAGTAGTTAGGAATGTGGGGATGTTCTTGAAAATCTTCAAATGCATCCTTGGATGACGCTGAACAAATAGCAAGTGCGGTATGTATAGACTTTTCTTCTTGTTCTTCCCTGTGTGTAGGATAATATCATGTTCATTTGCACCTTTATGCCCGAGATGAGTTATAAATGCTGTCAATCCATCCCCTGGCGGATCTTCCTCTTCTCCTTTTCCCATCTACAGGTCTACTGCCTTCTTTGACTTTATTACCAGACGGTTCTTTTCCATCCTGTTGAAGTGTTCTCTTCAATATTTCCGTCGTTCACTAATAAATTTTGTGATATCTTGAATTTGGCAATTTTCTCCGGTTTCTATATGGAGTATTTTATCTAACAAGGTTTTGCCTTGAATTCTTCTTTATATTTTTAATTCGCATGTACTTAATATTTGTTTTGTTTTGAGTACATTTGCTGCATAATTTAAGATGTAATTAATGTTTTATAAATGCGGATTCGTCTCTATTTATTTCGCCAAACACAAACACAAACACAGCACAACACATAACACACAAACACATGCACGCCGTTTACTAAAATTGCTTTTTACTTTCTCTACTTGTAAGTAGGGGAAGTATTGTATTCCACCCAAAAATGCGATGTCGAGATTTCACCGGAAATACATGTTTTGAGGCCCCCTGAATAAAAAAAAGCATTTTTAGAAAAAGGTCCGTGTGTGTGTGTGTGTCTGTGGACAGCATAACTCAAAAACGTCGGTTAAAAACCAAAGTTGGTATTTAAGTTTAATGTCTTTCAAGGATGTGACACGAAGATTTTGAAGAAAATAGTCCCACCCTAAACTACCCTTTACATGGAAATCATTTCGAAAATTTTCATTTTCTTGAAAATGGCTCTAACGATTTTGATTAAAATGTCATATGTTTGAGATATTTTGATGACAAATGAAATGTATATTTTGAATTTTCTGGCTATAGCCCCTTTAGTCGTATTTATTCTGGATGACTTTTGCATAACTGGTAAACCGTTAGAGATAGACCAAATCATACTATACAAAAAATGTAGATCTTGCTAAAATACACAATTTATGCCCCAATAAATTTTCTTGTAGGGTGAACCATTTCGGAGATATTCCTTGTTATGTGTGTGAGTTTCGGAAAACTTGGAACTTTCGTGAAATGGGTCATCGTGGTTCATTTTTTTATATGTTGGTGTGCAAAGAGAACGGAATCTCAAAGCTTTAAAAGATTTTACTATCGTACAAAGGCTAGTGTATTGTAATATTCCCCTTGTACCAACCAGGAAATAAGCAATAAGATAATTTGTACAAATGTTTATCTCAACTAAGACGAAGAAGATATAGGAATAAGAGTTTGTAAGAATGGTTAGTACAAGAGTAGAGAAAGTCATGTGAGTGCAACACATCAGATTTTTTAAATTCGAGTAGGTCCCAAAACATTAATTTTCGATGATATATTAATATCGAATTTAAAACCCTTTTACCAAATAGTAATTATTTCATGGCGATACGTTTCGTGTTTAATTAAGTAGATATTAATAATAAAATGAGCATTTTTATATTTCTGGCTGGGATTGGGGCAAACAGCCCAAGTTAGTGGAATTACACATAACTTGGGTTTTATGTAGCTGCGAGCTTATTGAATTCGCGGTGCATGAAATATTGAGTGTGCTGCGCTGGTATCCAGTATGTATGTGCTTTAGCCATAGCTAATCCGTCCAATAAA
This sequence comes from Tenodera sinensis, assembly GCA_030765045.1. Taxonomy (NCBI): domain Eukaryota; kingdom Metazoa; phylum Arthropoda; class Insecta; order Mantodea; family Mantidae; genus Tenodera; species Tenodera sinensis. Next base: position 177,535,279 of record CM060966.1, read on the forward strand.
ATGTTAATTCTGCTAGTTTATTACCTCTCTGTTTTATATTCCAAACTTTATTAAACTGAAAATACGTTAACTTTACCCCAGTTTTTCTGCCCACTAGTTCATTTCAAGGTAGAACCTTCTGGCGTTCAGATATTAATATTTGAGAAACCATAGAGTCATTTCCCAAAATGTCTGATGTGTTGCATTCTCTATAATTCGTTTTGTAAAACTCACACAAATAACAAGGAATATCTCCGAAATGGTGCACTCCACAAACAAGTGCATTTGCACATAACGTGTGCGTTTTAGCAAGATCTACATTTTTTGTATAGTATGATTTGGTCTATCTCTTACGGTTCACCAGTTATGCAAAAGTCGTCCAGAGTAAATACGACTACAGGGGCTATAGCCAGAATATTCAAGATATACGAGACATTTGTCATAAAAATATCTCGAACATATGACATTTTAATAAAACTCGTTAGAGCCATTTTCAAGAAAATCAAAATTTACGAAAAATGTTACATGTAAAGGGTAGTTTAGGGTGGGACTTTTTTCTTCAAAATCTTCGTGTCGCATCCTTGAAAGACATTAAACTTAAATACCAACTTTGGTTGTTAACCGAGTTTTCGTTTTTGAGTTATGCTGTCCACAGACTGAGACACAGACACACACACACACACACACACACACACACACACACACACACACACACAGACATACACACGGACCTTTTTCTAAAAATGCTTCTTTTTGGATTCAGGGGACCTCGAAACATATTTCCGGTGAAATCTGGACATCGAATTTTTGGGTGGAATTCAATACTTCCCCTACTTACCAGTAGAGAAAGTAAAAATCGGTTCAAAACCAAGGTTAGTATTTGTGTTTAATGTGTTTCAAGGATGCGACACGGAGATTTTGAAGAAGATTGATTCCTCCAACGTAAACTGGAAAATGTTTTTGAAAATTTTGATTTTCTTTCAAATGACTAATGATTTTGATTAAAATGTCATATGTTTGAGATGTTTTTATGACAAATGAAATGTTTATCTTGAATTTTCTGGCTATAGCCCCTGTAGTCGTATTTACTCTGGACGACTTTTGCATAACTAAGAGATAGACCAGATCAATGGAACATCGTTGTTCGTTTTTATATGTTAAGTGTGCAGAGAGAACGGAATCTCAAAGCTTTAAAAGATTTGACTATCGCACAAAGCGTACTATATTCTAATATTCCCCTTGTACCTACAAGGAAATAAGCAATAAGCTAATTTGTACCAATGTTTATCTCAACTAACATGAAGAAGATATAGGAATAAGAGTTTGTAAGAATGGTTAGTACAAGAGTAGAGAAAGTCATGTGAGTGCAACACGTCAGATTTTACAGGTGGGAATTGTGTGTGGCGATAAAGGAAGCCCACAAAAATGAGTGCGACTGAGTGTAAGGAACAGTTAGTTACCTATAAGATCTGGGAGTTCAAGTTGGAGCAGGTCTGAACCAACGAACCGGTCGAGTTCGTTCACCACCCTGCCTGCCTGCCTGCCTGCCTGACTGCCTGCCTGCCTGCCTGCCTGCCTGCCCCCGATATTCGCACATCGCCTCCCATATATGGTACACATGCCATATGTTCACGCTTCCGGATACTAATACAGCAGACTTTCGTGACATTTCGCCAGTTGCGCTTTTGGTGATGCAATGGGACATCGAGACATAGGCAAGCAAGCTTTCGAGAAAATGTTATGTTGAACAGATGTATCTATAGTGCGATAAACCACGTTCCTTCACTCTACTCTTTGAACGACTAAGATATAAAAATGAATAACGACCTTCCATTCGTCGAAAGCTTATGTATTCAAAAAGTCACAGAAACAACTAAAAAATGGTTAAACATTATTTGGACATAAATTCCGTTTTAGCAAGATCTACATTTTTGTGTAGTAAGATTTGGTCTATCTCTAACGGTTTACCAGTTATTCAAAAGTCATCCAGAATAAACAGGACTATATATGCTATAGCCAGAAAATTCAAAATATAGATTTCATTTGCCTTAAAATATTTTAAACATATGACATTTTAGTTAAACTGGTTAGTAATTTTCAAGAAAATAAAAATTCAAATTTTCGAAGCATTTTCCTTGTAAAGGGTAGTTTAGGGTGGAGCACACATATACACACTGACGCAAACGCTCCTCTCCGTCGAAGACGTCGCCTTTTAAGATATATGAGATCTCGTGTTTGGTGTCCGGACTAGCTCTAGCAAGAGGTCCTAATCTACAGGGTGTGCGTGAGTTATGGTAGGAATGGAACCCAACGAAGAATCAACCAACATATCACTTTATTTGTAAATTTCCAGATTAGTAGACAACTGCAGACGGCATTTAAATAGAATGTAACTTTGTAACTTAAACTACAACGTTATAACACTTTAACTTTGTCATCATTTAGCAACCGCCGAATTATGTATACGTGCTAGCTTACGTACAACTCCCAAGTTGCACGTGCGTTATCTCGACTCGATTCAAGACGAGTGTGTCTTGCGTTGCATTTGTTTTTGCGTGAGCAACACGAAGGAAGCGATTTCCATTGGCTAACTTTAGAGCACGTCATGGTAAGATAGGAATAAGCCCGCGGAATCACTAAGGCTGAGTACAAACAACAATTGTAACCTTATCACTCATTTAAATCTGCCTAGGCTTCCATTCTTGAGACTTTAACATATTCAGCTTTATTACGTCTTCTCCTTAACTATTGACTAGAATCTCCTTTTGTTTCTTTCTATTATCAAATATATATTGACATTATAATTTCGGTTTCAACACACAGAGGGACCTTTTTCTAAAAGTCCTTTTTTCTGTTTGGATTCAGGGGCTTCCTAACATATTTCCGCCGATATCTCGAAATATAATTTTTGGTTGGAATACCCACAATACTTCCCGTACTGACTATACGTATGTAGTAGGTATAGGAAGTAATTGACGATGATATGAGCTGGAACGGGTTGAATGAATGCCCAAGCTGTGCACAGGGGCGTTGTGGTGTCCGGTACCGCCTAAGCAAACCAGATGATTGTGAGTGCAGGTTAGATGGGTCATTGGTTCTAACGTCTTAGGGACCTTGTGTATTTGTGAGTCATTTATGTAGGTGACCACACTCTCCAGCTGCTTGTTGAAGTGGTCACGGAGGATGTTGTGTTCTTGGTGAACTGTCGCTGGTAACGTTGTTTGTGTATGTTGTCCTGGACGTCCTCGAGAGCACGACTCAGGGCTGCCTCTCATGCTGCAACCCGGTCGGTCAGAGTGTCAAGTGTTTCCTGTAGTTCCTGCAGTGCCGCGGTGTTGTGGAGTACGGCGGTGTGTATGGCGTCTTGTTGGCCGGCTGTTTGACGGTTGGTGTGTGACGGTGATGGTCTGGGAATCGGAGACTTGCACGTGGCACAATACACGGGGCAACGTGTCAGCTTGTGGCTGGTGCAAAGTGAGGTGATAATGCCAGTGCCACAGTGGGGCGTCGGTGCAGACGTCGGCGGTGTGACCATACTGGCAACAGCGTCGGCAGCTAGCCTCAACTGGGAGCACTTCCCCAAGGGCAGGGAGCCCGTCAGTCAAGGCAGCCCGGTAATCCGCCCCATCCCAAAACTCCAGGCGTACCAGCGGTGACGGTCCTCTGGCTGTGACGATGCGCGCCGCTTTCATAAGAGAAGGCCAACGACATCGGGCTGCGCTAAGGAGGAGAAAATCCGGAAGCTGCCGATGTACTCCGCGCACAACTGCGCTGTAACTCTGCAGCTTTGTGAGGTTAGGATCACTCTGTGCGGGTGTTCGGTATTCAACCTCTGGTAGTGTCGTCTATGTGGTGATACCACGCTCTGACGGCGTAGGCGCATTCCAGCAGCATTCGAGAAAGGTCGTACAGGTTCTCCTGTGCGGTTTGTTTACCTGCACAGCACCTAGCCGCTTAGTGCCAATTTATCTGTGCAGTATGTAAGGTGCTCCAGTCTCGGAGGATAGGCTAGAGTTCTCTGAACGCAGCGTGACCGAGTCCGGCCTTTAGTGACTTTTAGACTTATTTTATTGAAGAAAACATTTGCCTGGTGCCGGTACAGAAGGGCCCGGCTTACAGGCTAAAATTAACATTAATTATAATTTACAATATTTACATGGGTGTTCATGTTAGCTTTCATATCTTCAAAAAATCCATACAGTAGTTAGTTAGTTAGTTTATTTTAAAAGTATTGGCCTGGTGCCGGTACATTGGGCCCGGCTTACAGGCTATATTTACATTGATTTACAGTTGACTTTGTTCATATTTACAGTTTTCGCTATATACAAAAACCCATACGGTGACCATCTGTAGGTCACCGAGAATAGTTTTCTTTTGTCTTTTGTCTGTTTCGTCTTTGGGTTATATATACATATGTACATATTTACAAATTATATACAGACACATACACGCACGCATTCACCCACACACACACACTCGTACACACATACACAAACATCTTCACTGGGCACACCAGAAATATGCGTCCCAGCGCACTACACTATTTACACTATATACACTGTCCCGCGGTGGCAGCTCCTGAATATTTTCCGAGGCGAGGGCCTCTGCCGGAACATGTATGTGGCTTAGGGACGAGGTTGCGTGGACGCGCATTAGTCGGCGAGTCGAGCCTCTTCTAGAACATTTTTATCCTAGTATGCTTGCGGTGCTTCGCCTCGCCTTTGCCGATGTTAGCGATCACGTCATTTTCGTGGTTCCTAATGCGCGTCCATGCCGCCATTGCTCTTTTGTCTATTGCCTCCGGGATGAACGGGATATGAGTTTCGAGGTGAAGAGTTTGGGTGGTGGTGAGGAGTGGAGCAGAGAGGATTTTTCTGAGGGAGAGGTTTTGGAGGGTTTGGAGTTGTTTGAGGGCAGTTTTGGAGGCATTAGCCCAGGCCACACATGCATACAGGACCACCGAGAGAATAAATGACCTATATAGTATAAGTTTTGACTTTAGTCGCAACTGTTTACTACGGAAGATGGGGGCGCACAACTTTAGCCGCTGTCTGCCTTTATTGGCGCTATTTTTTATGTGGGTGGACCAACACATTGTGCGGTCCAAGGTGACACCTAAGTATTTAACTTGCTGACGGCAGTGCAATATTTGACCACCGACCGTTAGGTCCGTTGCCAAAGTGTGACGCCGCTTAGAAAAATGAATCAGCTGGCATTTGTCGGGATTAATTTTGATTTTCCAGTCATGTTGCCATGAGAGGAAGTTGTTCACATAACGTTGCATTTCTGCAAGGCCGAAACGTGGATTTCTATGGTGGTTGTATATTGCAGTGTCGTCAGCATACATGGCGACCTTGCATCTGGCGTCCACTGGGAAATCATTGGTGAACAATATATACAGAAAAGGGGACATTATTGCCCCTTGTGGGACGCCAGCCCGCATCACTCGCTCCCGTGAGGAGGAGCGGCCCACTTGGACGTAAAACTGCCGATTTTCTAGAAAATTGTGCAGCAAGTATAGATAATTTTGAAGAGCCGGGAAATTGTGGTGCGGTTTATAAATAAGGCCATTGTGCCAGCACCGGTCAAATGCAGCTTCTACGTCCAGAAATAGCGCCAACGTTGAAGCCCCATTGTTAAATTGCTCTGTTACGTCATCAGTTAGTCTGAGGAGCTGTAGTTCAGTGGAATGTCCTTTTCTAAAGCCAAACTGTGAATTTGAGAGTTCATGTGTTGCGGAGACTTGTTTTTGAAGCCGAGAAAGGATACATTTTTCCAGCAGTTTACCAATAGTAGACAAAAGACTAATGGGGCGGTAGTTTTGCGGTTGTCTGGTGCTTTTCCCTTGCTTTGGGAGCATGATAACCTTAGCTCGTTTCCAAGTAGAGGGGAAATAGCCTTGCTGCAAACAGGCGTTAAATATCTTTGTTAGTTGCACCAGAGCTTTTCTCGGGAGATGCTTAAGTTCCTCATTAGTCACTTTGTCTGGACCGGCAGCTTTCCCATTAGGCAATTTCCTAATGAGCTTGTAAATTTCCTGCGGTGTTATGGTGGGTAGTTGTTGCTCTTGCTTCTGCGCCACCCAGGTTTGTACCCATGTCTGGACCTCCCGTTCTATTTCACAGTTGGTCACTGGGTTTTCGGTGAATCTGTCTTGGAGACAGTCAGCGAAGACCTCGGCTTTCTCCTCTGCGGAGAAGTGCAAGCCGCTTTGAGTGTGCAGCGCCTCAGTTGCGGAGTTGACGCTCGTGGAAACTTTGAAAGCCTTGAGTAATTTCCACAAAGAAGAGTCCGAATGTGTGGTACTCAGCATTTTGTTTTCCCATTGTTCAGTTTTATTGATTTTAATTTGTTGCCGAATGATGTTGCGTAGCCATTTTGCTAGCACTTTATATTCAGGCTGACGGGTGTATCGCCACAGTTTTGTCAAGCGTCGTCTCCGCGCAATGAGTTGCTCTACCTCGGGGTACGTGCAAAAACCGGGTGGTCTTGTGGTGTATGTGGTAGCATTTCTCTTGGCTGTGTGTAGCGAGGCAGTAAAGTTTTCAATGGCGACATCTATGTCTGCCTCGCTATAGTATGACAGTCTGGGTTGCGCCATCCCGTGCATTTCAGTGGTGAACTTATTCCAGTCGGTCTCAGCTCTACTTTGAGGGCCAGAGGCACTGGCTGAAATGCCACCCTGTATGTCGAAATGCACAGGAAGATGGTCGGAGTCCAGGCTGTGATAAACAGTAAAGTTATTTAACAGTGTCGCATTTTTTGTTAGTACGATGTCCAAAATCTCAGCGTCAAAGTGCCCTGATCGATGCCAAAAAGTGGGTTCTGGGGGAAGATGTACCTCAATGTCATCATTATCAGTTATAAATTCAACCAGGAGATTTCCCGCCGCGTTTGCCCGGCGTGAAAACCACCAGGGGTGCCGGGCATTGAAATCTCCTGCAATTATAACGTGCTCCTCTAAAGCGAGGATCTGCTCGAGGTCTTGTGTAAAGTCTGGGGAGTTAGGGGGCCGATAAAGTGCTACCAGCATAACCGGTTTACTATTTACACGTGTTTTAAGTGCTGTGCACTCTAACGCTGCCATTACAGGCAACGTAACAGAAGCATGAGCAATAGTATTTCTAAGCAAAATAGCAGTCCCTCCTCCTTGTCTGCCAATTCTGTCGTTCCGAAAGATTTGATACCCCTGGAGCTTAAAAGTGTGCTCGTGCTTTAATTTTGTTTCGCAGATGAATGCGACGTCAATTTTGTTACGCCGTAGGTAGTTTTCAAGTTCGTGTTGCTTCCTGTGGATGCCATCTGCATTCCACAGTAGTGCGCGAGTTAAAGTTGTGCCTCCCCTTACGTGGGCCATTTATTCTAAAAGGGCTGAGAGGAGACATATGATGGTCTCTATTTTCTCCCAAGTGTTGCTGCAGCTTTTGAATTTGGCCAGGAAAGGCTGCGCCTTCATCAATAGTGATGGTAAATTTAGGTCTCTGAACATGTTTAATATATCTTTTATCCCACTCAGGTCACCCGTGGGCGCCTGTTGGGGTAGTGGAGGGGGACCATTCTGTGGTGGCACTGGTGCGTTTTGCCCTCCGGTAGTTCCCGCATAGGAGATACCTGTTTGAACCAGGGCCGGGTGTATGATGGGTTTTGGCCCTGGCTGAGCACTGGGAGAGCTCCTGGCTATGGATGCCAGTTGACGGCGGTGACGTTCGTTGCGAAACGTCTCGCACCCCCTGTAGCTGGCAGGATGCGTTTCCCCACAATTAGCACAGTGGGGTACAACGCCCTGCTTGGCCTTTTTCGGGCAATCAGCCAGGCGGTGGAGGTCACCGCAAAGGACACACCGGGAGGTCATATTGCAGTTCCTAAAAGTGTGCCCCAACTGATGGCAGTTGTAACATTGCGTTATGTTTTGGTTTGTTTTCAGGACCTCCACGGTGACCATCATATGGCACACCTCTCGTTCCTGTAGAAGTTTTTGGTTTTCGGTGGTCCTGTCAAGACTAACCTGAAAATTTGGCAGAGGCCTCCCACGTGAAATCATCTGTCGTACTTGGACGCCGGTGTAGCCTTTTAGGACCAGGTCCTCTTTCACGTAATCTTCCTCTAAGTCAGCTGGAAGACGTTTGATTACGTAGCGAAGAGGTTGATCCCCACGTGGAGTAAAACTGTAGTTTTCTACTCCGGCGTCCTTCAGGAGCTGCATTGTCGGGTTCGCGTCCTGCTTCCGTTGGAGGAAGAGCTTAAGGCAGTCCCTCGTCGTCTGCAATTTATATGTGCCGGCAGGAAGGGAGCCACGCAGGATGCGGAGGACCTTTACCGTGTGTTGGACGTCAGGGATTATTATTCTTGGTGGTTTCTGGTTGTCTGATGCTTTTGCTGCGTTGTTGGATGTGCTTGGGGCGGGAGTGGGGGTGGGAATGGTGGGCTGGGTGGTGTGTTTCTTCTGTGTCTGTGTTTGAATGGGGGCTTTGGTGGGGGGTAGCTTGGGGAAGGGGTCTCTAGAGGTGGAGGCTATTGGGGGTTGTGGTGGTGGATCCTCTGACGTCTCGTCGTCGGATTCTGCATCAATTTGTACCCTCAGCGGCGCGTAGGTGTTTCTCGTGGTGAGGGGATATGGCGGCGTTTTTTGTTTTGAGACGCGCTTGGGGCGTTGCTGGTCGGGACGTTCACTGTCTGAATCGCTTTCCCGGCCGCTTCTTCTATTCCTCTTATTTCTTGCAGGCACTTGTTGCCACCCCTCGCTGAGGATGACTAATCGCCGCTTCTTGAGGGCATGCTCTTTGTAGCAGAACCCGAGGTCCTGTGCGAATTTTGCAAATTGTTGGGATTCCCCATCCATATTTGCCAGCACATTCTGGTAGTAGATGATCTCTCCCTTTAGTTCATCTACTTCTTTCTGAAGTTTCTCTATTTCCATTGCCTTACGCTCTTCCTCTGTCATCTGGGTCTTCTTGGTTGGTTGGTCCGTGGTTCGTTGGCCGTTGGGAGCTGTAGTCAATGGGGCTGTAGTGGGCGGGGCGAGTGCGGTGGCAGTCACGGCTGCTGCGCTGGATGCCATCACTTGCCTGACTCCGCTCTCGGCGGCCGGCGGATCAGGGGCATTCTCCATCCCCTTCTTGTTCCCGCTCCCAGTCGCAAGTGCTTCTGGGAGCCTCCACTTAGCGTGGGTACACTATATTTCGCGCGCTTTTTATACTGTCACTTACACACTATATTTACACTATAATTATACGTAGAATTATTTACACAGGGGACGGAGTACTATTGATACTCATTCACATATTAGTTATTGCACTTCACTCAAAATATACGTCCAGGTGTACACGGACACACTAAACAAAACACTATATAACAACGCTTATATAACTACACTCTGTACTCAATATCCCTAATCAAATGTGTGTGGAGAGCGCCACAGCCACTTGATATTTATACGTCTTTCCCGCCAAAATTATGGCAGTTGACAATGATCCCGCCAAACCGTTTCACGTGACCGTTTCTCGCGCGCACCAACAAACTCCTCTTCTCACAACGGTCACAACACCTCTAAAAAGGGTATCTGGAGCACTTTACTTACAGTTACTCCTTATTTGTCCTCTGAAGCACTCTACTCACAGTCACTTATTTGAACACGCTTTTCCCGACAAAATTATGGCAGTTGTATCCTCGACAATGATCCCGCCAAACCGTTACACGTGCCTGTTTCTCGTGCGCACTAACAAAGCACTTCCTCACCCGCCGAGCTCTACCATTCAACACTCTCCATACAGTAAGACAGCATCCAGTTGCCTTCTATTGCATAAATGGAGAGAGAGCAGCAAAATAGCAACACAGAATCCAACAGTAATGCAGAGAAGATTACACTTTGTTAAATATGTTTCTTTGTATAATCTCTTGTAATATTAAGCTTTTCAAATAGTTAATATACAATATACATTTTCTTCTTCTTCTTCCACAAGACTTAGGCCTGACGGGTGTTCCGTCCTCAATTAAGCATATCGCCCCATCTTTTGGTTGTTCTCCGTACTTGGCATTCAACATTTTTTCTCCGGGTAGTTACCTCTGAAGACAATCCCATGTAGTCTATATTTACTCTGGGCGACTTTTGCGTTATAGATAGACCAAATCTTACTATACAAAAAGTGTACATTTTGTTAAAATACAGAATTTATCTCTGAATAAAATTTTTCATGGAGTGAACCATTTCGGAGATATTCCTTGTAATGTGTCTGAGTTTTGGGAAACATACTTCTCTTAAATGGAACATCATTATTTAATTTTTAATGTTAGCCGTCCAAAGAAAACGTTATTTGAAAGCTTTAAAACATGTGACATTCGCTCAAAGCCCATATTGCCCTTGTACCTACATTGAAATAAGTAATAAGATAATTTCTACAAAGTTTATCTCAACTAACATGAAGGAGATTAAAAGTTTGTAATAATGGTTAGTACAAGAGTAGAGAAAGTCATGTGAGTGTAACACATCGCATGCTTTTCTGAAAATGTTTGTTTTGGGCTCAGGAAGGCGTAAGTGTCACCGGTGAAATATAATTGTTTCATAGAATGCAATTGCATTTAGGCGAGTTTGTGAGACAAAGACCTAAATGAACTTTCTAAATTAGTTTGTTGTATGTACCTATATGGGTCGTTTTTTGCCCAAGTCGAGGGAGGTCTAAACAGACCAAACCTGTTCTCTCTGTCTCTGTCTCCTCGGCGGCACTATGCCAGGCGCGAATTTCCGCACCAAAGTGCCTGCATTTTGCATGGTGCTAATCCCTATGGGAAATTAGAACAACGGGAAAATCAAAGATTCAATATGCTGTGAAATGAAAGGAGAACATTTGCGAATGTTCATTCCACGCCAATATTTACGGCATATAGTGGCTGAAAAAAAAAGTCAATAGTGCAATATGGACGCAATTTTAATTACATTTCTGGTTATAACCCAGCGCGCTTCAAAAGCGCTCAATTGAGGTCACTTGCTAAAATTAAATTATAAGTTTACCTGCGCTTGTGTCCGTTTTAAGTGTCTGGGCAGTGACTTGATTTTTGGTCAACTGCGATGAAGGGTGCAGAAATATTACGCACTCTTTTTGACCCAGATTTTACCAAAACTACATAGATCAAGGCCTCAATTCGATGTCGAGATTTCACCGCAAATATAAGTTCTGAGGCCCGTGAACACAAAAAATGTATTTTTAGAAAAAAGGTCCATGTCGGTGTGTTTATCCGTATTTGGACAGCATAACTCAAAAGCGAAAATTCGGTTAAAAACCAAAGTTGGTATTTAAGTTTAATGTCTTTGAAGGATGCGACACGAAGATTTTGAAGAAAAATCGCCCACCCTAAACTACCCTTTACTTGGAAAAATTTTTGGAATATTTTGATTTTCTCGAAAATGGCTCTATTGATTTTGATTAAAATGTAATATGTTTGAGATATTTTTATGACAAATGAAATGTATATCTTCAACTTCCTCGCTATAGCCTATGTAGTCCCGTTTACTGTGGATGACCTTTGTATAACTGGTAAACCGTTAGAGATAGACCAAGTTTTAGTATACAAAACTGCAGATCTTACTAAAATACACAATTTATATCTGAATAAATTTTTTGGAGGATGAACCATTTCGGAGATATTCCTTGTTATTTGTGTGAGTTTTGGAGAACATCTGTGCAAAGAGAACGGAGTTTCAAAGCTTTAAAAGATTTGACTACCGCACAAAGCCTACTATATTCTAATATTCCCCTTGTACCTACAAGGAAGTAAGCAATAAGATAATTTGTACAAATGTTTATCTCAACTAACACGAAGAAGATATAGGAATAAGAGTTTGTAAGAATGGTTAGCACAAGAGTAGAGAAAGTCATGTGAAGGTAACACATCAGATTTTTTGTTGAAATGTCGATATTGGGTATTCCGCAATATACTGTGATTTTTAGGAAAAATGTGGCGCCAGCTAGCAGGTTTTGTAGAAGTGAAGAAGCGAATATATTTTACACTCTTACGCAGATAGTGTTGGATATTTTTCACAACACTTAGTAAATATGTTTGAAACAATTAACTTTCTATCGCCTCATAATTGTTGCCTTTGGCGATGCTTTTCGTGTTCCATGATAGACGCCATTTTAAAGAACCTGTATGTTGTATTTTGTTTGGCTCTTCTCTTCCTGGATGCATTTGTTTTTAGTGTTAAATGTGCTAATAATGATTTTGCATGTTAATATATGCTATTCTTTTACATGGACCTGTCGTTCTTAAACACACTTAAAAACCATCGGTCTAGACCGGGTTTGAACCCGCGACCTTGGGATCAGTCCAACCAACTGAGCCACTTAGACCGACGGAACCGCTGCATGTTAGTTGAACTATATTTTCATTCGCGCCTGCTGACATGGAAGTTGTGCGGTTCAAACGTAAAGTAAGGCGGAAGTATACATTCTTCCTGGTTCACGATTTTAACAGTGTGATTAAGGGACACAGCTTGCAGTAAACGATATTGCACCCTCTTGATGGTATAACACTTTACTGGTGTTCCTGTATCTGTACATAAACAAAGGTTATGTTTGTTTTGTCGGTCTCTTGTTAGTGAAAACAATATCTGTTGTCAAAGAATACTCCGCTGACGTTTTCCATTTGTATCTCGTCTGTCAACGTGCGATCTTACTGAAGATATACAGTGGATTGTGTATTTTAGTAAAATCTACATTTTTGTAGAGTAAGATTTAGTCTATCTCTAACGGATTAGGAGTTATTCAAGTCATCAAGAGTAAATATGAGAGGTAAACAGTCTGTTTCTTAAAAAGGTGGATTAATTGCATATAAAGATCTAAAAAATATACATGCAGGGTAAGGTTTGAACTTCTGCTACGGCTGTTCTGCTCAACTGACCCAAAATAAATTCCATATTCCAGGATACGGTTAAAAATACACAATAAACTAATCTAAGTGTCCATAAAATTCACATTTTAGTGAAAGATACAGAGTTATTCATTTAAAACATAACGATGTCACCGCGCGTCGCCTTTCCTACGACCTTGCTGGATTCCCCCACTACCGGCTGCCGTTGTGCGCGCGGCTAGTCGGTACTGAGCCTCTGAAAATCCACATCGCGTTCAAGAAATCCCTCATTATGATCTGAGCTGGAGTTTGGTGTGCTAGATGCATAATCGGTCTAATACTGTAAATGCAGAGAGGTACCGAACTGACATTGTGACCTCATATTATCATGAACTGATAGAAGTAGTGGCTGGTTTCAACAAGATGGTGCTACTGCCCATACAGTCCATGAATAAAATTAGGGAAGTGTTTGAAGATAGTGTGGCCCTCTCACTCCCCCGATCTAACAGTGTGTGGGGCAGTAACGTGACAGAAGTAGTAGCTGGTTTCAACAAGATGGTGCTACTGCCCATACAGTCCATGAATAACACTAGGGAAGTGTTTGAAGATAGTGTGGCCCTCTCACTCCCCCGATCTAACAGTGTATGGGGTAGTAACCTGAAAAATAAACTTTACGAGGCAAATCCTCATACATTGGAATATCAATGCAACACTAGATGTTTTAAGGGAGAGCATTGAATTTTAGGTTAGAATTAATGCGCTGGAATGATTAGCATAACATTTACAAATGCAAAGCAAACACTAAATAAATTCAACATTTTAACGTTAGTTTATGTGTGCACGTGATAGTAAATTCAGAGCGCGCGAGCGCGCGCGTGTCCAAACATTTGGCACAGATGAAAGTATGATTTGTTCCCGAAATAGATCAAAACGGGGGCAATGCACAAACAGCACGGAATGTTAATTCCAACAGCAGCGCCGCGCGTTTTAGATGCATTTCAGGAAGCAATATATATTCCGCGTTGTGTATAAAAAGTGGCGGATGGCATAGCGCCAGCAACAATACACAGAACATACATACCTACGTATGAGATCACTGTTTGCTTAATGATGGCCAATCCTGCAACATGTGAAAACAATTACACGGCGTTCCAACTTCTACCTGACTTATCTACTCAGGATATCGACCGACTTGCTCGGCGAACCTCGTGGCCAAAATATTAACCTAGGGGAAGTATTGTATTCCACCCAAACATTCGGTGTTCACATCTCAGAAATATCCATTGAAGTCCCGTGAATCCAAAAAAAAAGCATTTTTAGAAAAAGGTCCGTGTGTGTGTGTCAGTCTGTGGACAGCATAACTCAAAAACGAAAAGTAGGTTAAAAACCAAAGTTGGTATTTAAGTTTAATATCTTTCAAGGATGCGACACGAAGATTTTGAAGAAAATAGCCCCACCCTAAACTACCCTTTACATGCAAATGTTTTGGAAAATTTTGATTTTCTTGAAAATGGTTCTAATGATTTTGATTAAAATGCCATATGTTTGAGATATTTTTATGACAAATGAAATGTATATCTTGAATTTTCTGGCTATAGCCCCTGTAGTCGTATTTACTCTGGACGACTTTTGCATAACTGGTAAACCGTAAGAGATACACAAAATCTTAATATACAAAAAATGTAGATCTAGCAAAAATACATAATTTATGTCCAGATACATTTTTTTGTAGGGTGAACCATTTCGGAGATATTCCTTGTTATTTATGTCAGTTTCGGAAAACTTGAAACTTTCGTGAAATGCAACATCGTTGTTCGTTTTTCTATATGTTAAGTGTGCAAAGAGAACGGAATTTCTGTAATGGTTATAATTTGTCACCTTCAAATAATAACTTTATGGCCTTAAAATGTATTGAAATATTCAAAAAGATATGTTGATATCCTTGCATATTGCAGTTACACTTCATCACTGAACGCTGAGTTACAATTCGCGACAACCATCTAAGGCATCAACAGAAGATACTGGGACAAATATTGTTTTTACCCTCGGCATGTTGCATACAAATACCACCTCAATCCTATGTTCTGGGACCCTCTAAAGGAGCAGCTAGAGTCATTTATAGAACTAGTCTGTCTTACAGTAGACGTGAACTGTTTAATAAATAGAGCCGCATTCTGCCATTGTTGAAAAAAAAATGAAAATTTTCGAAAAAATATGGAGTGAAGTTTAAGGTGGACGAATGTGCAAATTCATACTCTTAAATACCAAAGTTGGATTTTAACCTAATCCGGGGACTAAGTTAACCAATAGTCGGAGAAATATCAAAACTGGTGTCTTCCAAGAATGCGAAAGGAAGATTTGAAGGAACTCTATTCAGCCCGAAGTCTCTGACTTTATGCAGCGAACTCTCTTCTAAGAAATCGTATAACCAGTTGGAGGTTATGTGGGGACAGTCAAGTCAGTGGGCATAAAAATGAACAGCTAAAAGGTAAAACGAACACGTGGAATAATAAAGATAAAATCAATGGAGGAAGGCATATATGGCAAAAGCGGTGCGAAAATGTTCGCTCAGGGTCGAACCCGCGTCTCTCGCCTGTAACCTCCTTTCACCAGACATACACAACTACTTTATTGTTAAACGCTAGGATCGGATATATTATTTTCTGTTATTTAGGTTATAAATTCCTTGAATAAATAAAAATAATATTCTGTTGCACTCACATGACTTTCTCTACTCTTGATGTTAGTTGAGATAAACATTTGTACAAATTATCTTATTGCTTATTTCCTTGTAGGTACAAGGGGAATGTGGGAATACAGTAGGCTTTGTGCGATAGTCAAATCTTTAAAACCTTTGAGATTCCGTTCTCTTTCTACACTTAACATATAAAAAATGAACAACGATGATCCATTTCACGAAAGTTTCAGGTTTTTCGAAACTCACACACATAAAAAGGAATATCTCCGAAATGGTTCACCCTACAAGAAAATTTATTGAGACATAAATTGTGTATTTTAGCAAGATCTACATTTTTTGTATAGTATGATTTGGTCTATCTCTAACGGTTTACCAGTTATGCAAAAGTCGTCCAGAGTAAATACGACTACAGGGGCTATAACCATAAAATTCAAGATATACATTTCATTTGTCATAAAAATATCTCAAACATATGAAGTTTTAATCAAAATCGTTAGAGCCATTTTCAAGAAAATCAAAATTTTCGAAAAATTTTCCATGTAAAGGGTAGTTTAGGGTGGGGCTATTTTCTTCAAAATCTTGGTGTCGGATCCTTGAAACACATTAAACTTAAATACCAACTTTGGTTTTTAACCGACTTTTCGTTTTTGAGTTATGCTGTCCACAGAGTGGCACTCACACTTCTAACACCTGTATAAGAGAACTCACCTCGAGTAGACAAGTGTTGCTGGACAGAGAAACACAGAATAGCGCCACCTCATGCTGCATGTGTAATAATGAACCTAATGCACACGGACCTTACTGTAAATATTTACCTCATATCCCGGAGTGAGGTGAAGTTATTTTAATATCCTTTTTAGCCGTTTCGTTTATGACCCTGTCGTTTTATTGCAACACAAGGTGCTTATATAACCTTGTCTGACGGAACCTCTACAACAAGTGACAAACGCTAAAGATGACGTGAAATACGACCAAAATCTGATGTTCTGCACTCACACAACTTTTCTACTCATTCTTGTAGGTACAATGGGAATAGGTAGAGTAGACTAAGTGATAGTCAAATGTTTTAAAGCTAGTCCCTGGATGATGCATTTGAAATTGCATCAAATTTGAAAATTTGAACCACCAACAAGGAAAGCCTCTGAAGTGGTTATTGGCATGCAAAAATTATTATTTAATAAAATTTACTCTTAAAACATGTGAACTCGTATACCTTTTTCTCTGAAAGCACAGAGGTAAATAGCGTATACTAAGTGGAAGGAAGTATTGTATTCCACCCAAATATTCGATGTCGAGATTTCATTGAAAATATATGTTTTGATACCCCGTGAATTAAAAAAAAAAAAAATAGAAAAAGGTCCGTGTGTGTGTGTGTGTGTGTGTGTGTGTGTGTGTCTGTGTGTCAGTCTGTGGACAGCATAACTCAAAAACCAAAAGTCGGTTAAAAACCAAAGTTGGCATTTAAGTTTAATGTCTTTCAAGGATGCGACACGAATATTTTGAAGAAAATAACCCCACCCTAAACTACCCTTTACACGGAAAATTTTTCGAAAATTTTGATTTTCTTGAAAATGGCTCTAACAATTTTGATTAAAATGTCATATGTTTGAGATATTTTTATGACAAATGAAATGTACATCTTGAATTTTCTGGCTATAGCCCCTGTAGTCGTATTTACTATGGATGACTTTTGCATAACTGGTAAACCGTTAGAGATAGACCAAATCATACTATACAAAAAATGTAGATATTGCTTTAATACACGATTTATGGCCAAATAAATTTTCTTATAGGGTGAACCATTTCGGAGATATTCCTTGTTATGTGTGTGAGTTTCGGAAAAGTTAAAACTTTCGTGAAATGGAACATCGTTGTTCATTCTTTTATATGTTAAATGTGCAAAGAGAACGGAATCTCAAAGCTTTAAAAGATTTGACTATCTCACAAAGCCTACTGTATTCTAACATTCCCCTTGTACCTACAAGGAAATAAGCAATAAGATAATTTGTACAAATGTTTATCTCAACTAACACGAAGAAGATATAGGAATAAGGGTTTGTAAGAATGGTTTGTACAAGAGTGAGTAGAGAAAGTCATGTGAGTGCAACACGTCTGATGTTCTTGCGCGTTCCCACTGATAGGAACAAAAACAGTGACCTTTAGTCTATTTTTCAATGTGGTTCTCGCATATTGGAATCTTTTGTAGGGAATTCTGTGTAATTGGAAGCACTTTCTGTATACAATTAAGTAAAATTGGTGTGTTATTAAGTCGTGGTGAGCGGAAAAGTGCAGGTGTGGCAGTTTCCTGTTTTGGAACCTGATATTGTCCCTTAGTGGGAACCAAGTGCTTTCATCGCACCGGTCGGTCGGTCGGCCGGCAAAGCAATTTGTCATTTACACTTTAGTTCCTGGGCTGGGCCCGGCACCGCTCGACTCATGAACAACCTATAGCTACAAAACAGTAGGGGAAGTCGACATTTCATCCGAAAATTAAATTATTTTGTTGTTTGACGTGGCTGTCTTTTGAAGCTTTGAGATTCCGTTCTTTTTGCATGCTTAGCATATAAAAAAATGAACAACGATGTTCCATTTGACGAAAGTTGTAAATATTCCTAAACTCACACAAATAACAAGGAATATCTCCGAAATGGTTCACCCTACAAGAAAATTTATTGAGACCTAAATTGTGTATTTTAGCAAGATCTACATTTTTTGTAGAGTATAATTTTGTCTATCTCTAACGGTTTACTAGTTATGCAAAAGTCGTCCAGAGTAAATACGACTACAGGGGCTATAGCCAGAAAATTCAAAATGTACATTTTATTTGTCATAGAAATATCTCAAACATGTGGCATTTTAATCAAAATCGTTAGGGCCATTTTCAGGAAAATAAAAAGTTTCGAAAAATCTTCCATGAAAAGGGTGGTTTAGGGTGGGGCTATTTTCTTCAAAATCTTCGTGTTGCATCCTTGAAAGACATTAAACTTAAATACCAACTTTGGTTTTTAACCGACTTTTCGTTTTTGAGTTATGCTGTCCACAGACTGACAGACTGACACACAGAGACACAGACACACGGACCTTTTTCTAAAAATGTTTTTTTTTTTTTTTTTTGATTGAGGGGGCCTCAAAACATATTTTCGGTGAAATCTCGACATCGAATTTTTGGGTAGAATACAATACTTCCCCTACTTACCAGTAGAGAAAGTAAAAATGAACAACGATGTTCCATTTGACGAAAGTTTTAAATGTTCCTAAGCTGACACAAATAACAAGGAATATCTCCGAAATGGTTCACTCTACAAAAAAATTTATTCGGGCATAAATTGTGTGTTTTAGCAAGACCTACATTTTTTGTACAGTAAGATTTGATGTATATCTTACGGTTTACCAGTTATGCAAAAGTCATCCAGAGTAAATATGACTACAGGGGCTATAGTCAGAAAATTCAAAATATACATTTCATTTGTCATAGAAATATCTCAAACATATGACATTTTAATCAAAATCGTTACGGCCATTTTCAGGAAAATAAAAAGTTTCGAAAAATCTTCCATGAAAAGGGTAGTTTAGGGTAGGGCTATTTTCTTCAAAATCTTCGTGTCGCATCCCTGAGAGACACTAAACTTAGATATCGACTTTTCGTTTCTGAGTTCTTCTGTTGAGAGAGGGAGACAGAGGAAATGAAATGAATCATTGATGCGTATTATCTAGACAACAGAATCGCTGCAATCTCTAGACAGTGTGATAGGCTTTTGTGTGAAAAGGGCGTCAAACTTCACCGATTTATCGACCAGAGCACCAATATTAATGTTTCAGAACCTATCTTTGATTGATGCAGAACAGGTTTGGTGAGTTCTCAAGCAGGTCGAGTTCCATCAACTGTTATACAACCAAACTTGAGATTGCAGTATTATTTTTACTGCTTTTATGCAGCGACAAAACGACAATTCAATTTAGTTAATTTTGTATGACTTTGTCTTCTAAGCTTTTGTCACAAATACCGTCTTTTTTCGTCTTAAACACAGTCTGTAATCTTTTGTGATATAAAAATGGATACCTTCTATTTCGCGTAACCTTGAATCACTCCTTTCAGTGTCTTTCTTCACTTTCTTTGTCTCTCATACACGAAGTACGACGTTACAATCACTGGACTGTCTTTAAATGTTTTATCAATACACGCACAGCTGACTCGCACTCCTTGACTCATGTCTGTAACAGTCAGTTCACTGTCTGCTGCTTCCTGGCCTCCTTATCTAGTGGGGATGGCGTCATACGGACCTTTCTCGAACTCTTTCAAACACGCCGGCGGTGACGTAGCTGGAACTTTATCGAAGGTGTCGTCTCTTCGATTGTTGCTAGTGACAGATATACAAACAGTTGCCCGAGGCAACCTCACCTACAATGCCTATTTTTTTCTCTCGCCGTTCCGGCATCTGTTGTAAAGCAGCGCTGCCCCGTCCGTTCATTGTTGTGCTCCGAGCCCTGCGTCACATTACTTCTTGAGTACTCTTAAAACTACATCATCGAATATATCGAGAACACAATGATCGTAATGTTGATATTGTTTGAGGTTCAACTTCTGATGATGTTGTTACTGTGTTTGTAATTGGTTTATGTAACTGTTTGTTTTTTAGCAATTTTTTCCCACAGTTTGTTTTCACACTCGCTTTCAATTAAGTACCAATTACATAACCTTGCAAGTTTGAATGACTTCAAATTAAGTCAAATGTTTACGTAACAGACGCTGAATTAAATTCCATGGCGATTCGTTGAAAACAACCATGCATGTTTAAACGAATGTGTACTTTTCAATTACACATTACTCACAGAAAAAACCTATTAGTCGCATGAGTTTTTTATTCCACTTTTTATTAACCGTTACAGGAGCTTAGTTTTCTGTCTACAGGCTGCGAGTAGTTTAGTACAAGAGTAGAGAAAATCATGTGACAGCAACAATGTGCGCACTAGATAAGACGAATAGAAAGTAAAACTCCAATAACTACCCCTATAGGTGTTCTGTTTTTTACGCTAATCTTTGAGGCATTCTTACGCAAGTGTGATAAAAGCTTTAACAGAATGAGAACCGCCAGAGGAAAAAATAAAATCGCTTTTATGCACCATTTAAGGGCGAGAAAAGGACAGATTGTAAAAGTAGAAAATTAAAATACCTTTTACGAGCTTTTCCCCTGCCCTAAGCCGATTGGCAAATTGAATAGCGTGAAATGAGAAAAGGTGTTTAATTCTCCGAGAAATTAAATTAAAACCGCTAGAGGTTATTGAAAACATTGTCACCTCAGCTACGGCGTTATTTTTACAACTGAAATGAAAACAAATTAACGATTATAAAGTTGGAGAATTGCTGCTTCAAGCTCGAACGTTTCCAGTAATATTCCTAAACTGATTGTCATTAAAAAGGTACAAACATCGAAACTTCCTTTATTTGATACTTGCCGAAATACGCAGCGTTGCCCGTGGTTTTACTATTTCATCCCCACAACATGTAGACTTTCGTTGGATACCATAAACGAAATAAAGAGACAAAAACATCGGGAAAACACCTTGCTACAACACTGATGAATAACCCCAAATACCATAGAAAGAATAATGAACAGAGAAAGCAGTGCGAATGTATACCTGTCAATCACATAGAAAATTATATGTATTATTTCTATAGAGGGAGTAGTGCTAGAGATAGCTGAGTGGTTAGCGCAGCCGGACCGGACGGTAACCGGTAGATCGGTGGTTCAAATCCCAGGCTCACTCTACCCTTTCCAGGTTTTGATTCAAACGTCACATGTTTATGTGAAATGAACTGTTAAACTGTAAGAGATAGACCAAATCTTACTATACAAAAAATCTAGATCTTGCTTAACACAGAATTTATGTTAAAATCAATTTTGTTGTACATTGAGCCATTTCAGTCATATTCCTGATTATTCGTATGAGTTTTGGAGAGGTTATACTTCTGTCATATGGAACATCGTTATTCATTTTTTACTTTCTCTACTGTTAAGTAGGAGAAGTATTGTATTCCACCCAAAAATTCGATGTCGAGATTTCACCGGAAATATATGTTTTGAGGCCCCCTGAATCCTTTTTAGAAAAAGGTTCGTGTATGTGTCTGTGTGTCAGTCTGTGGACAGCATAACTCAAAAACGAAAAGTCGGCTAAAAACCAAAGTAGGTATTTAAGTTTCATGTCTTTCAAGGATGCGACACGAAGATTTTGAAGAAAATAGTCCCACCCTACACTAACCTTTACATGGAACATTTTTCGAAAATTTTGATTTTCTTGAAAATGGCTCTAACGATTTTGACTAAAATGTCATATGTTTGAGATACTTTCAAGACAAATGAAATGTATATCTTGAATTTTCTGGCTATAGCCCCTGTAGTCGTATTTACTTTGGACGACTTTTGCATAACTGCTAAACCGTTAGAGATAGACCAAATCATACTATACAAAAAATGTAGATCTTGCTAAAATACACAATTTATGTCTGAATAAATTTTCTTGTAGGTTGAACCATTTCGGAGATATTCCTTGTTGTGTGTGTAAGTTTCGGAAAACTTGCTTTCGTGAAATGGTACATCGTTGTTCATTTTTTATATGTTAAGTGTGCAAAGAGAACGGAATCTCAACTATCGCTCAAAGCCTACTGTATTCTAATACTCCCCTTGTACCTACAAGGAAATAAGCAATAAGATAATTAGTACAAATGTTTATCTCAACTAACATGAAGATATAGAAATAAGAGTTTGTAAGAATGGTTACTACAAGGGTAGAGAAAGTCATGTGAGTGTAACACATGAGATGGGACCCTGTAAGGCTGACATTGAGGAATACAAGGTTCTACTTTGCACCTTGTCCACTGTCGTGGCAATATGGAGATTCCCTATGCTGTATAATGCATCATGGAGCAGATGTTGGTGCGAGAATAAGGGACGCTCGCTCGCTCGGTCGCTTCTCTTTTATTTTCTGGACCGACTGCGAACAACCCATATCGAGCGAGCACGGAGCGCAGGTGGCGCTTGCTGTGAGGCGGCCAAAAATTAACTACCTACCTACCTACCTTCGGCCTTCTTTTCTTTCCCATTCGAAAAAACTGCTATGTCTTCAGGAAAAAATGCAAGAATATCACAATATATAAAAATATTGAAAAGCTGGCCCCGAAGAAACACTCGCTTGCTGAGAAAGAGATTTAAAAGTCTAGATACAATACACAGAGATATCCAAATATCCTTTTTTTGGAAACTTGAAATCATTTTAAACATTTCGTTGAAGTGAGACTAAAATACACTAGACTTTCAAAATTATCACTCATGTTAAAGTATTTTGACTATCCTTCTCCTGTTAGCCTTCTATCTATAATAATAAAATCTGATGTGTTACACTCACATGACTTTCTCTACTGTTGTACTAACCATTCTTACAAACTCTTATTGCTATATCTTCTTCGTGTTAGTTGAGTTAAACATTTGCACAAATTATCTTATTACTTATTTCTTTGTGGGTACAAGGGGAATATGGCTTTGAACGATAGACAATTTTTTAAAGCTTTGAGATTCCGTTCTCTTTGCACGCGTAACATATAAAAAATGAACAACAATGTTGCATTTCGTGAAAGTTTTGTTTTTCGAAACTGACACAAATGATAAGGAATATCTCCGAAATGGTTCACTCTACAAGAAAATTTATTGAGACATAAATTGTGTATTTTAGCAAGATCTGCACTTTTTGTACAGTAAGATTTTGTCTATCTCTTACGGTTTACGAGTTATTGAAAAGTCATCGAGAGTAAATACGACTACATAGGCTATAGCCAGAAAATTCAAGATATACATTTCATTTGTCCTGAAAGTATCTCAAACATATGACATTTTAATCAAAATCGTTAGAGCCATTTTCAAGATAATAAAAATTTTTGAAAAATTTTCCATGTAAAGGGTAGTTTAGGGTAGGGCTATTTTCTTCAAAATCTTCGTGTCGCATCCTTGAAGGGCATTAAACTTAAATACCAACTTTGGTTTTTAACTGACTTTTCGTTTTTGAGTTATGCTGTCCACAGACTGACAGACAGACACACCAGTACTGCATGTCAGAGAGTACAGTTAAGTAAAACATAATTGCTAATGCTCTGTGACAGTAACTGACAGATACACGGGTCCACTTCTACACTAAATGATTCATATTTATTATTACCTTGTTCAGCTGTCTGGCCGATTGATTCAAGGTGAGCGCAATATTGCATTCACTTGTTTCAAACTGCAACAAAGTCGTATTAGCGATGACAGTTAATTACGGGAAAAATAACCACGATTGTACACACAGCGCCAAAGAAAATCTTCAGTAAAACCTCCTTTATCCGTAACTCGTTTATCTGGATCTGCAGGTTATCCGAATACGACTTGTATATAGTTTTACTTTCTCCATACTGGTAAGAAGGGGAAGTATTGTATTCTACCCAAAATTTTGATGTCGAAATTTCACCAGAAATATATCTTCTGAGACTCCCTGAATCCAGAAAAAGTATTGTTAGAAAAAGGTCCGTGTGTGTGTGTGTGTGTGTGTGTGTGTGTGTGTGTGTGTGTGTGTGTGTGTGTGTGTGTGTGTGTGTGTGTGTGTGTGTGTGTGTGTGTGTGTGTGTGTGTGTCTGTGGACAGCATAACTCAAAAACGAAAAGTAGGTTAAAATTAAATCAATTAAAATCAAAATCACCCTTTACATGGACAATTTTTCGAAAATTTTTATTACCTTGAAAATAGCTTCAACGATTTTGATTAAAATGTCATATGTTTTAGGTATTTGTATGACAAACGAAATGTGTATTTTAAATTTTCTGCCTATAGGCCCTGTAGTCGTATTTACTTTTGAATAACTCGTAAACCGTAAGAGATAGATCTCACTAAAACACACAATTTATGTGTAAATAAATTTTCTTGTAGGTTGAACCATTTCGGAGATATTCCTTGTTATGTGTGTAAGTTTCGGAAAACTTAAAGCTTTCGTGAAATGGAACATCGTTGTTCATTTCTTCATATGTTAAGTGTGCAAGGAGAATGGGATCTCAAAGCTTTAAAATATCTGACTATCGCACAAAGCCTGCTGTATTGTAATATTCCCCTTGTACCTACAAGAAAATAAGCAATAAGATAATTTGTGCAAATGTTTATCTCAACTAACACGAAGAAGATATAGGAATAAGAGTTTGTAAGAATGGTTAGTACAAGAGTGAGTAGAGAAAGTCATGTGAGTGGAAGACATCAATATATTGTTGAGTTAACCATTTCCGAGATAGGCTTGTTATTGGTTCGAACATGTTGCTTGATTTTCCCCTCCCGGCCTTGCAATGAGAATGGTATTTCAGTCTTCACACAGCGAGTAGCTTCGTATGCCACAAACATGAAGCAGATACAAGAATTAGGTTATGTAAGACCGTTTCGTTGAATGGTTAGATGAACCTAACACGTCAGAGACACATGCGCACAGATAAATGTTGTAGAAAGACATTATGTGAAGGAAATGCTAAATATTTCCTGTGGGTTGAGCATTAAATTTTGGAATTTGACGTGACCTGTTAATGGAATTGTCTTGGGTGGAATATGACGTTGCCATTTGTCAGGATTACTTTCGGAAAGAGGTATGAAGAATGGGCTAGGGCTTAGCCCAGGGACTGTATCTCTGGGGCACATTCCCATCACGTCCCTGTAGGGCTGCGCTGCGCACACTGGCTTCTCCTTCACAAGTGTTTTGTTGACTGCAATATGCGAGTAACCCCATAATTAGGAGCGTTCGCAACATTCACCTGAGTTTAAGCATCCCACACCTGACACCAGTGTGACAAAACCACAAGTGTCGGGTTCATTTAGTATTTTTGTCATTTTATTTTTGTAAATTTTTCCAAAAGTACACAGTTCTCTTGTACTGACGTTAATACAGTCTACAATCTTTCCGATATTAAAACTTAACTCTTTTCTTCTGGTAACCTTGACTCACTCTTCACTTCGGCCAGAGTACAACAAACGCACACACACAGCTGTCTCACACTCACTCCCACATTGATGGTCTCTGTAACTCTAATTTCTGTAACCCGCTCTTATATAGCGAGGATGACTCAGGGATCTTTCTCGAACTTCTGCAAACAAGCCGGCCGCCAGACACTTCTCGAATAATCTAGTTCTCTGATTGTTGCCAGGTATTAGCTCGTGTGTGTGGTGTGGGTAAGCTTTATCTTGAGCGCCTATAATCTGAACACGTGCACGGCATGCTGTGAAACAAGTAACGAGTTAGTGAGCCATCATAAGTAATCAATAGTTCCCTTTCATGACGACGTGTTATAACTATGTTCAGTCAGTAGCATGGATACTGCTCAGTCATTGGAGAGGGGTAGTGTTGGCAGGAATAGTTTGTACAAGATTGAGTAGAGAAAGTCATATGAATGCTAGACATAAGATTTTTATATTTCACTTTATAAAATGTCTTAATTGAAGGTTAACTGAAAATGGATATGAAGAAGGTGAAAACAGGCTACACCAGATTTACGGACGAACAGCTGGTGCCATATATGGTTGCAGTAATGTCGCACTTTTTCCTGTTTTACGTCATCTAGTTCGTAATTGATTTCGTAGAAAAATGCTTTGCGAAAGGCCAGCCTTTACAAGTCTCACATTCTGTAAAACGTGTTATTAAACCACGCAAGAGCGCGAGGAATGTTTAATACCAATGCAATTGACAACAATGTGGTTTTCAAGCATTGGATGTTCTTTTAATTTTTCAAAACTCTTTCTGTAAAACTTCATTACTGTTTCACCCCAAATATGCCACTTCTGACACCAGTGTGACAAAACGACAGAATTTGGCCCAGTTAACTTTTTCTCACAGTTTCTTCCAAAATGTTTGCAGAAATAATTCTATTTTACTAAGTCGTTCGTGATATTATAACTCACAACAGTCGTCTTCTCGTAACCTTAACTCAGTCCTTTCTCTGTCTTTCAAACACCAACTCCTACGGTACATTCACTCGACGCTCATTAAGATTTGTTCACTACTAGACACATAGCTTTGCCTGGTCTTCTTATATCGGGGATGACGTCACACGTTCCTCTCTCGAACTTCTACAAACACGTCGACCCCCGGATGTCTCTCGAAAGTTTCAGCTATCTTCTGTTGTATGCCGCGGTCATTGTTGTTAGTCCCGTACAGAGAAACAGCCGCGCGAAGCAGGCGTCTTTGTTTGCTCGCCGGCCTAACTTAGCTCCAACCATCCTTTGTTGGACCGCGTCCGTTTTAGTCACCTGAAGCCAGGGAAAGTCTTTTACGGAAAAGGTTGCGCGCGTGTGCTTGCGCACCTTGGTATACCTATTCCCAATCGGGCTGCCCCACGTCACTGCGGCACATGCATTAAGAGCATTGAGGGGTTTTTTCCTACAGGATTCAAGAAGAGTCCGGTAGCCGGCTTGTGTGTAGAAGTTCGAGAAAGGTCTGTTATGTCATTCTCGCTATATAAGGAAGCGAAGGCACGAATGCAGCAGTGACTTACAGACAAGGATCACTCATTAGCTGTATGAGAGAAGGCAAAGGACAGATAAGACTGAGTCAAGGTTACGAGAAGAGAATGGTTGTGAGTTGTAATCATTATCACGAAGGACTGTAGACTTTGTAAACATCAGTAAAAGAGAACTATATACCTATGCAAAGGTTTTAGAATGGAGAAAAAGAACTGAAGTAGACTTTAGTCGTTTTTGTCACCATGGTGACAGTTGTTTATCGAATTGTGAAATTATTACACAGTAATACGTTGAATGTTACTTACAGTGACTGTACCGAGTGTTCTCTGTTCTTTGTTAGTGCTGTTGGCAATAGGGATGCATTATGAGAATGGCTATTATGATAATGCACCTCTGGAGGGAAGTTTTATGTTCGTTTTCATTAGCTAGGAGTGTGAGGGAGGGAGAGAGAGAGGGGGGGGGGGGGTAGGGAGGTATTTTAAAAAAGGCACCATGTCTCTGGCAATGTAAAATGTTCCTAATATTTCCAGGAGTTTTATGTGAAAATTAACTGGCAACTTGAAAGCGTGTTCATGTAGACCCAAAGAGGCATACAAACATTCGTTCCTTTATATCCGGCGCAAAAGGTTCCAACTACTTTGGAAAAAAAAAAAAAAAAAAAGAAAAAAAATCGCGGATTTCTTTCAACAAAGAAGAAAGAGAAGAAAAATGTGTCAGCGTTTTCTGAACTGAGAGACTTTGATGAAGTTTTCTATAAATAGAAACTCTACTCGACTCGACTCGACTCGACTCAGGGCTCAGCTGGAAGTTCATGGACGTATCGTATAATAGTCGGTTAAAAACCTAAGTTGGTATTTAAGTTTAATGTGTTTCAAGGATGTGACACGAAGATTTTGAAGAAAATAGCCCCACCCTAAACTACCCTTTACATGGAAGATTTTTCGAAAATTTTGATTTTCTTGAAAATGGTCCTAACGATTTTGATTAAAATGTCACATGTTTGAGATATTTTGATGACAAATGAAATGTATATCTTGAATTTTCTGGCTATAGTCCCTGTAGTCGTATTTACTCTGGACGGCTTTTGTATAACTGGTAAACCGTTAGAGATAGACCAAATTATACTATACAAAAAATGTAGATCTTGCTAAAATACACAATTTATGTCTCAATAAATTTTCTTGTAGCTTGAACCATTTCAGAGATATTCCTTGTCATTTGTGTGAGTTTCGGAAAACTTAAAACTTTCGTGAAGTGGAACATCGCTGTTCATTTTTTTATATGTTAAGTGTGCAAAAAGAACGGAATTTCAAAGCTTTAAAAGATTCGACTATCACACAAGCAATAGTGTATTCTAATACTCTTACAAACTCTTATTGCTATATCTTCTTCGTGTTAGTTGAGATAAACATTTGTACAAATTATTTTATTGCTTATTTCCTTGTAGGTACAAGGGGAACATGAGAATACAGTAGACTTTAACTCATAAATGTTATAAAGCTGGTCACATGTGATGACGTCATTAAGATACAGTAAAAAACCTCTTCTATTTGCGAAAAGTAAATAATTTTGGAATATTTGAGGTAATAAAAAAACTCTGGAAATATTTATACAAAGATAATTCAGAATGAAGAGAAATTCGGGGACTTTACAAAAAATTCAGTATATATATTTAATTTTTTATGAAAATATTTTAAACATGTGGTATTTTTGAGAAAATAAATAGTATCAAAAACACTATTGAAGTTGTGCAGTTTTGAAACCTGTGAAAGACTTGTAATTTATGGGCAAGTTGTTCGCGCTTGCGGTCACTTTGCTTTGATCTGAGCGGGGGAAAAAGAAACAAACGAGGAACCAGCAGCGTCGTCAACCGAAGCGAAAAGATTGGCCAAGTGGTTTGTTTTGAAGTGACTGATAATAATAAGTGAATTACAGTAATCTGGAGCTCTCAGCGAGCATTATTGACTGATAGATGTATCGGGGCACAGCTGATCGCAAATGCCTTGCCATAAAAGTCTTCAGGAATTTGTTTTCGTGTTAGACGCCTCCTAGTTACGTCATTCGTTTGGCCCACAGTGGAGCCATCTGTGATATTTCTCCACCAATGACACATTCACGTATATCCATTACATCTTATACGATAGGTATATATTTAAAAAATCTCATGTGTTGCACTCACATGACTTTCTCTACTCTTGTGCTAACCATTCTTACAAACTCTTATTCCTATATCTTCTTCGTGTTAGTTGAGATAAACATTTGTACAAATTATCTTATTGCTTATTTCCTTGTAGGTACAAGGGGAATATTACAATACAGTAGGCTTTGAGATCCCGTTCTCTTTGCATGCTTATGAAATAAAAAAATGAACAAAGTCAACTATTTCACCAAAGTTTTAAGTTCTCCGAAACTCACACACAACAAGGAATATCTCCGAAATGCTTCACTCTACAAGAAAATTTATTTGGACATAAATTGTGTATTTTAGCAAGATCTACATGTTTTGTATAGTAAGATTTGGTCTATCTCTTACAGTTTAGGAGTTATTCAGAAATCACACAGAGTAAATACGTCTACAGGGGCTATAGCTAGAAAATTCAAAATATACATTTCATTTGTCATAAAAATATCTCAAACATATGACATTTTAATCAAAATCGTTCAAGCCATTGTCAAGAAAATCAAAATTGTCGAAAAGTAGTTTAGGGTGGGGCTATTTTCTTCAAAATTTTGGTGTCGTATCCTTGAAAGACATTAAACTTAAATACCAACTTTGGTTTTTAAGCGAGTTTTCGTTTTTGAGTTATGCTTTCCACAGACACAGACACACACACACACACACACACACACACACACACACACACACACACACACACACACAGACACAGAGGCAATACTTCCCCTACTTACCAGTAGAGAAATTAAAAATCTGATGTGTAGATGCCCCTGTAGTCGTATTTACTCTAGAGGACTTTTCCATAACTGGTAAACCGTTAGAGATAGACCAAATCATACTATACAAAAAATGTAGATCTTGCTAAAATATACAATTTATGTCCAAATAAATTTTCTTGTAGGTTGAACCATTTCGGAGATATTCCTTGTTATGTGTGCGAGTTTTGAAAAACTTAAAAACTTTCGTGAAATAGAATATCGTTGTTCATTTTTTATATGTTAAGTGTGCAAAGAGAACGGAATCTCAAAGCTTTAAAAGATTTGACTATCGCTCAAAGCCTACTGTATTCTAATATTCCCCTTGTACCTACAAGGAAATAAGCAATAAGATAATTTGTACAAATGTTTATCTCAACTAACACGAAGAAGATATAGGAATAAGAGTTTGTAAGAATGGTTAGTACAAGAGTAGAGAAAGTCATGTGAGTGCAACACATCAGATTATTTATTATTCAGGAAGTCTTTAAAGATGTCTACAAAATTTGGGTGGAATGTAAACTTTAATATCTAGTAGAGTAAGTTGTAAGAGTTTTTAATCCTATGAGTCAACCTCGACCTATTTAAAGTATAACGGAAATGCCTGAGAGTAGCTGCATGACGTCATTATCTACCTTCCTAGAAACACAGCACAGCTTCATATGTAAACTAGGCGCACATAAAAAACGTACCAAGAATTAACCATTTCCGAAATACTTCTTGTTAAGGGTTTGACTTTCTATCGCTGTTGCGATTTTGTTGTAAGGATCAGAGACATGGGACTTAAAAATGCAAGATTTGAGGGACAGAAATGAAATATCTCGGAGCAGTAAAGGGACAAGATCATAAGAGAAATGAAGAAATAAGAAAATTAATTTTCGTTAAAAGAAAAGATGCAAGTAAATAAAGGAAAATGGAAAAGTAATTTACAAGGAATGAATAACTCTCGCATTCCATTACAGTTATAACAATATAGACCTTCTGATCATACAACAATAGGAAAACGAAAAATCTGATGTGTTGCACTCACATGACTTTCTCTACTCTTGTACTAGCCATTGTTACAAACTCATTCCTATATCTGTTTCATGTTAAGCTTTGAGATCCCGTTCTCTTTGCATGCTTAAGATATAAAAAATGAACAACGATGTTCCATTTTACGAAAGCGTTTTCCGAAACTCACACACATAACAAGGAATATTTCCGAAATGGCTCACCCTACAAGTAAACTTATGCGTACATAAATTGTGTATCTTAGCAAGATCTACATTTTTTGTATAGTAAGATTTGGTCTATCTTTAACGGTTTACCAGTTATGCAAAAGTCGTCCAGAGTAAATACGACTACAGGGGCTATAGCCAGAAAATTCAAGATATACATTTCATTTGTCATAAAAATATCACAAACATATGTCATTTTAATCAAAATCGTTGGAGCCATTTTCAAGAAAATCAAAATTTTCGAAAAATTTTCCATGTAAAGTGTCGTTTAGGGTGGGACTATCTTCTTCAAAATCTTCGTGTGGCATCTTTGAAAGACATTAAACTTAAACACCAACTTTAGTTTTTAACCGACTTTTCGTTTTTGAGTTAGTCAGTCCACAGACTGGCAGACACACACACACACACACACACACACACACACACACACACACACACACAAGCTTTGCATTCGTTATTTAAGAGACAAATACAAACTGTCTGATTGTGAAGTGATTGCCCTAGCTTTTATTGTTCCTTGTGTGATTACTAAATTTACTATTAATTTGTTCCGATGTTTTGAATTGCAATTAAGTGTTTTGAAGATATTGGCTTACAAATTAATAAAACAGATAATTTGTTACAACAGAATAATGCATTAATATTATTTGATTGCGAAGTTGCAACATGCCCTCCCCCCCCTGAAAAAACTACGCCCGACGCCCATGTTTACACCTCGAAGAGATGGACAAAACACAGAAACGTTAAAACACGTTTAAGTTAAATCCATATTTTTGTGTAATTAACCGCTTCCGAGATATATCTTGCTATTTGTTTCAATTTTCAAATTTTTATGGCCTGGTGGTGGAAATAATATAGTAAACACCCCTGAAAATATTTGAATATCACTTAAAAGCGAGCTGTATTCCCATATTCCCATTGTATCTAAAGAAAATATGCAATAAAACCATTTCTATAAAAGTCTCTCTCAATTAAGAACAGTTCGCGCCAGAGTGAGTAGAAAAAGTCATGTGTATGTAAATTAGCAGCTGCCTTTTTCCCTCCCTCTTTCAATTCAGGTCTGTAAAGTTGGTAATTAGCCTGCTGTTTTGTGTTCTAATGCACTCTGTTGTGATAAACATGAACTAACTCGCGCGCTCATGACGTAAATCATATTTCATAGAATGTACGAGCAGAGCTTGTTAACAGGAAAAAACAAAAGTATGTCGTCTTTGCCCGCCATGTTGCACTTCCGCTTGACAGTAAAATGTCAAAGTTTGCTACCCGCTCGAAATGAGTCAGTGAAAATGACGTTTTACATTCAAATGCCGTGACATTTACTGAATAACTGTAGTGCACTCACATGACTTTCTCTACTCTTGTACTAACTGTTCTTAAAATATTCTTCTCCTTCATCTTAATAGAGATAAACATTTGTGCAAATTATCTCATTACTTTCTCTACTACGTCACCCTAAAATTCGGTGTCGAATTTTCACCGGAAATATATATTTCAAATCCTAAATAAAGTATTTTCAAAACTCCCATAACTCAAAATCGAAAAGTCAGTTAAAAACCAAAGTTATTATTTAAGTTTAACATCTTTTAAGGATGCCACACGAAAATTTTGAAGAAAATTCATCCATCCTAAACTACGCTTTACATGGAAAATTTTTCGAAAATTTTGGTTTTCTTCAAAATGACCAAGGATTTTGATTTTTCTGACTATAGCCCACATGGTCCTGTTCACTGTTGACCATAAAACGTTAGACATAAATTGTGTTCTTTAACGAGATATACGTTTTTGTGGAGTAATATTTTGTCTATCTTTCAGACTTTAGTTACCATCTAAGGTCATTCCAAGAAAATTTTGATTTGTCATAAAGGACCTTAAGTATACAGTATTTTAATCAAAATCGTTAGAGCCATTTTTCAGAAAATCAAAATTTTCGAATAATTTTCTATGTAAGGGGTAGTTTGGGTACAGGAATTTTCTTCAAAATCTTCGTGTCGCATCCTTGAAAGAGCATAACTTGAATATCAAGTATGCTATTTAATAAACCTTTCGTTCCACAAATAAACACACACATGCAAACACAAACACACGGACACGCACATATACATTCGCACACATACAAACACCCAGAAACACACACAAACCTGAATATGTTCTAAAACTGCCCCCTTTTAAATTCAGGGGGTCTCAAAACATGTATTTCTAGTGAAATCTCGGTATGCATTTTTTTCTGTTGAGTTCAATGCTTTCCGTACTTATTGAGTAAAAGTAAAAAATAACTAATATTTTTCTAGGATTTATTTTTTTAATTTGGTGTCAGAGGTGGCTTATTTTCATTGTGGACGAGTGAACAGAGAAGCTGTTGTGAGTCCGCCACTGGCAGCTGTCTCGCAAAAACTACAGCTGCTGTTAATATTCGAGTCAGGTTCACTTCAATTCATTACCTCCATTTGTTAAGGTGTCTATTTAGATATGCCAGAGAGAGGTGTGTTTCTAATTAAGGAATCCCCTCAAATGGACTCTGATTGCAGCCTTATCAAAGATGTATATACAACCTACCTTCAACACAAATAATTACCTAATAAAATAAATGTTGGCTCATTCCAATCACTTCTTCCTTCAACGAAGAGCCGATATTTCTCTTTACAAAGAGAACTATTCTTTCGAACTAAAATTCGGTGCCGAGAGTTCACTGGAAGTATCTTTTTAGGCCGCCTGAATTAAAAAAAAGAACTCTGTGTGTCTGTGAAAGAATGCAACACGAAGATTTTGAACAGAATTCCCCCACCCTAAACTACCCTTTACATGGAAAATTTTTCGAAAATTTTTATTATCTTGAAAATGGCTCTAACGATTTTGATTAAAATGTCATATGTTTGAGATCTTAAATACCAGTATTTTTCAAGGATGCGGCTCAAACATTTTTAAAGAATGCCCTCACAGTAATTTTGGCTGGAGAGAAATTCCAAGATCACCCAATAATCGATCCTGGGACCCTTAGAAGAGGGGGGAGGTATTTTTGATCTCAGCAAAGGGTTTGTAACTTTGTATGGTTAACATATTTCTGCAATAAAGACACAGAAATTAGCGTTTTCCCAGAAATAGACACTTTTCTGCACCAGCACCAGCCGCCACTGATGTCAGGATGATGTATCACTACCCCTGTACATGGCATGAGGCGTGGTCAACGGGGAGGTTCACCCTAAAAGAAGTATAGTGCTGATAAAACTATATGCATAGATTTCACTGGAAATACATGTTTTGAGAGTGGCTGAATCATTATTGGGTTTAGTGAGGTTGTGAAGTATAGTATATACTGACACTGCGAGAGATTAGACAGGACTGTGTTCGATGTTCAATCGCTACCACCCATATCTGATATAGTCTTTTGTTCTGGAAGATGACCATTTTCAAGATATTTTTGCAGCAAATTTTACAAGTATGTTGTGTGTATGCGAGCCGCCACTGCACTTCCTTATGCAGGTATACGCCGACGGTTAATTTCCTGACAGCGGATGGATGTTAGGAATGACATGCGCAGATAACATCATCTCTATGCCAATTTCTCGACTCTTCCTCAAAATACGGCCTCTGTAGCTAATGTTGCACTCCCATGACTTTCTCTACTCTTGTACTAACCATTCTTACAAACTCTTATTCCCATATCTTCTTCGTGTTAGTTGAGATAAACATTTGTACAAATTGTCTTATTGTTTATTTCCTTGTAGGTACAAGGGGAATATTAGAATACAGTAGGTTTTGAGCGATAGTCAAATCTTTTAAAGCTTTGAGATTCCGTTCTCTTTGCACACTTAACATGCAAAACAAATGACCAACGATGTTCCATTTCACGAAAGTTTTAAGTTTAACGAAACTGACACACATCACAAGGAATATCTCCGAAATGGTTCACCCTACAAGAAAATTTATTCGGTCATAAACTGTGTATTTTAGCAACAGCTACAATTTTTGTACAGTATAATTTGGTCTATCTCTGACAGTTTACTAGTTATATAAAAGTCATCCACCTCTCCAGTCCCGGAGAGGTGCTGCAGTGGCGAAGTCTACCGCACCCAGGGGCTACCCGGAGATATGGTAGTGATACATCCAACTACAAGACGACCAGCGCTGAGGAGGGAACAGTGTGGTGCCGGCGCACATCAAAGGAACCTCGGAGTCGAGCTTTCGCTCACCACTCACATCAGAGCGGCTGAACCAAAAGGGATTTTCCAGATTATTCGAGAAGTGTCCGGCAGCTGGCGTATTTCTAGCAGTTCAAGAGCAGTCATCGTGGCTACATAAGAACGCGAGGCGAATAGAGAAGTTAGTAGTTACAGACAGGAGTCAGTGACTTTTTAGTTTTAAAGTGTGTGTGTGTCAGCTGTGTGTGGTCGCGTCGAAAGGAAGATAGCATAGAGTGTTGGGTGATTGCATCGTCAAAGTCAGTTTGAGAGACAGAGAATGTGAAGGAACAAAGTAATAGGACTGTGTCTAGGTTACGAGAAGAAAATAGTTGTGAGTTGTAATATCACGAGAGTATAGATTGTGTTAACGTCAGTAAGAGAGACCTATTGTGCTGTGTAGAAGTTTTAGAAGAAAATAAAGTGAAAAAATCTGAATGGACTGGATTTTTGTCGATTTTGTCACAATATTATACAGGGATAAGGCCAATATAATCACAACTGAGGAAGCTGTAGTTTTCCAGTTATTGACTTGAAATAAATATTCTCACGAAGACAGAGGCCTTCACTGTGGTTTATTACGTTGGTATCGTCTTCCTTATGTCTCAATCTCATGACAGATGACATCACGTCTACCATCTGTCTGCCAAGAAAGTCCGTCTCAAGGTCCCCGATACATGTATGCAATTCTGTGTGCGTTCACAGATCCTTACATAGTGCATAATGATTATGGGAAAGTATTTTATCCTGGGCTAAAGATTGTTTATCAAGTAAGACGACAGGCTTACCAATTTATTAGAGGTCTATTCGGCCATTTATATTAGAAATACTGGATTGAAGGTATGTAACACTTAAAATATTGTCATAAAATCAGTCCAGTTATCTTTTTATCGCTTTATTTCCTTCTAAGACTCTTGCACAAATACACAATTCTCTTTTACAGGCGTTAAGATAACTCACAACTGCTTTCTATTTGTAACCTTCACTCTGTCCTTTCATCTCTATCCATATCATCCTGCTTGGACACGAGTCCAAAGAAGGGACAACTGTAGTTGCACTTCTGTGACGGGCAGATGGCATTAGGAAACCACCTGCTTTCATTACTTGTGGACAGATGGCTCAGCATTCACTATTACCATCTATTTTTCATGTTTACTATTGTTTTAGACTTACGGTGGAATTTTTGTTCGTGGTATTAAATACTCAATCAGACATTTACCTTGGGGACTGAAGAAAACCACGAAAGTATTATAATTAGATCGCGGGACCTCCAAAGGCAAGGCGACGACGTTGCTGCCTGAGCCGTCCCACTCTGCGCCCGACGTAATATACCAGCACCAGACGAAACCGTCCCCGCTCGACTCGAAGTGCCTTTCTCTCTGCACTGGACCACGACTGGAAGTCCGTATTATTCGCTCGTGTGAGGAGGAACGACCCCCTTGAAATGTAGGGGTACCTCTTTTCCCTGCACCGCGCCCGGCGTCACAACATAATATAAACGCATATATCATGCGATATAATTATATTTTTGGTACCAGTGCCACAATATTAAAGAGACCAAATCTTACTATACAAAAATGTAGATCTTGCTAAAATACAAAATTTATGTGGAAATAAATTGTGTTGTAAAGTGAACCATTTTCGGAGATATTCCTTGTTATGTTTGTGAGTTTCGGAAAACTTAAAACTTTCGTGAAATGGAACATCATTGTTCATTTTTTTATCTGTTAAGTGTGCAAAGAGAACGGAATCTCAAAGCTTTAAAATATTTGACTATCGCTCAAAGCCTACTGTATTCTAATATTCCCCTTGTACCTACAAGGAAATAAACAATAAGATAATTGGTACAAGTGCAAGACATGAGATTTTCTTGCAAATAGTCCTAATAACAGAGTAGATGTATGGAAATCGCGAGGTTTCTTGCCGCGGCGCGAAGAAGAACGTAAAACGCACTCCATCATCGTTAGTAACAGTGACGTGATATATCGCATGTCCGTCATCACAGTTGAACAGTTATACCACTTACCTAAGGTAGCATATGACTTTCTCTACCCGTTACTCAAAGTTACTCTTCCCACAATGGAATATCCCTCTATCTGCTTCATGTTAGTTAACATAAACACTCGTAGAAAGTAACTTAATAATTTTCTTGTAGATACAAGGGGAATATGGGCACACAGCAGACTATAAGTGACAGTCGAATGTTTTAAAGCTTGTCGCTATATGAAGACTTTGAAAGTCCTTTCTTTTTGATGACCAAGAGACAAAAAATTCTAACAAATAAAGAGGAATATCTCCGAAATAGTTTACTCTAAAAAAAAAAGGGTCACATAAACTGTGTATTTTAGCATCTTCATCTTTTGTACAGTAAGATTTTGTCTATCTCTTATGGTTTACCAGTTGTGAAAAACTCATCCAGAGTAAATACTACTACAGGGCTTGTTGCCAGAAAATTCAAGATACACATTTCAATTGTCATAAAAATATCTCAAACATATGTCATTTTAATCAAAATCTTTACAGCCATTTTCAAGAAAATCAAAATTTTCGAAAAATTTTCCACGTAAAGGGTAGTTTTGGGGTGGAACAATTTTCTTCAAAATGTTTGTGTCACATCCTTGAAGGACATTAAACTGAAATACTAACTTTGGTTTTTAACCGACTTTTGGTTTTAGACTTACGCTGTCCAAAGGGTCACTGACTTTGGGGATTTTTTTTTTTGGTAGATTTAGGGGGTCACAAAGCATGTATTTCCGATGAAATCTCGATCAGGAATTTTTGTTGCTCAAATGAGTGATATAGCTGGAGTTCAATACTCGTCGATTGTATAACTATAAGGGAAGTTGTGAAGAAGTCTTGGCCGGGACGGTATGGATGTAAGTTTTCCGGGAAGTGACGTGTGAACAGCCTGGATTATGCAAAGGAAGCATTCATGGATTGTGCTTGCTCCATCTGACATCTCCCTTCACCGTGTTCAACTTCCAAGTCCAGTATTGCCTCCTCGTGCAACACTTGGCAGTGTGCGTGAGTCTTGCTTCAAACCTGTGCAACCTATTGGTCCACTCGTAAAACAGCTTCTTCTGACTCTACTACGTGTTGTATTCCACCCAAAAACTCCATGTCGACATTTCATCGTAAATGTGCGTGCCTGTGTGTGTGTGTGTGTGTGTGTGTGTGTGTGTGTGTGTGTGTGTGTGTGTGTGGTGTGTGTTAGCGCGTGCGTGCATTTATCTGTCAATCTGTGGACAGCATAACTCAAGAGTCGGTTAAAAGCCAAAGTTGGTATTTAAGTTTAATGTCCTTCAAGGATGCGATATCAAGATTTTGAAGAAAGTTCTTCCACACTAAACTAGCCTTTACATGGAAAAATTTTTCGAAAATTTTGATTTTCTTGAAAATGCCTCTAATGATTTTGATTAAAATCTCATGTTCAAGAAATTTTTATGACAAATGAAATGTATATCTTGAATTTTCTGGCTATAGTCTATGTAGTCGTATTTATTCTGGACAACTTTTGAATAACTGGTAAACCGTAAGAGATTGACAAAATCCTATTCTACAAAAAATGTAGATGTTGCTAAAATACACAATTTATGTCTAAATAAAATTTCTTGCAGAGTGAACCATTTCGGAGATATTATTTGTCAGTTTCGGAAAGCTTAAAACTTTGGTGAAATGGAACATCGTT
Source organism: Tenodera sinensis (assembly GCA_030765045.1). Classification (NCBI taxonomy): domain Eukaryota; kingdom Metazoa; phylum Arthropoda; class Insecta; order Mantodea; family Mantidae; genus Tenodera; species Tenodera sinensis. Next base: position 177,574,320 of record CM060966.1, read on the forward strand.
GTTCATTCTTTTATATGTTAAGTGTGCAAAGAGAACGGGAACTCAGAGCTACTGTATCGCTCAAAGCCTATTGTTTTCCCATATTCACCTTGTACCTACAAGGAAATAAGCAATAAAGCAATTTGTACAAAGTTTATGTCAACTAACATGAAGAACATACAGGAACAAGAATTTGTAGGAATGGTTAGTACAAGAGTAGAGAAAGTCATGAGATTTTTTGTTGTTTTCTTGATGGAATCCTAGGCAAGTCTGTCTCAGAGACGTTAAATCGATTATGCTTGTTTGCCTACTCGCGCTATAATGAGTTTAGAAATGTTATGCGTGTTGTGATCAGGCGCATGCGTATTTGCATATCCCATCAGCATTTGAATTAGAGCCCACGATAGTCTATATGCAGATTTATAGTGACAGAGAGGTCAGGCGAAAGCTTTTGATTAAAGAATTACCATTGGAAATGGAAACAAAGTGAAAGACGGCGCTAAAACTCCAGGAGGCCGTGCCTGACTTTCACACTGCATGTCATTACGTATTCCGAGTGCTTCTTGACTGCTCCTCGCTATTTAAGACGATAATGTTTATTTAAATTAAGCCCTATGGGAGGAAAAATAATTAAAGTGTTACAAATCAATGCTCAGTTCCTCTAATAAGCATTTACATTAAGAAAAGTATTATATAGCACTAAAATGTGTTGGTACTCTGCCGTACTGTGCTGCTCTCCACCGTACTGTGCTATACTCTGTCGTACTGTGCTGTACTCTGTCGTACTGTGCTGTACTCTGTCGTACTGTGCTGTACTCTGTCGTACTGTGTCGTACTCTGTCGTACTGTGCTGTACTCTGTCGTACTGTGTCGTACTCTGTCGTACAGTGCTGTACTCTGTCGTACTGTGCTGTACTCTGTCGTACTGTGTCGTACTCTGTCGTACAGTGCTATACTCTGCCGTACTGTGCTGTACTCTGTCGTACTGTGCTGTACTCTGTCGCACTGTGCTGTACTCTGCCGTACTGTGCTGTACTCTGTCGTACTGTGCTGTACTCTGTCGTACTGTGCAGTACTCTGCCGTACCGTGCTGTACTCTGTCGTACTGTGCTGTACTCTGTCGTACTCTGTCGTACTGTGTCGTACTCTGTCGTACTGTGCTGTACTCTGTCGTACTGTGCTTCACTCTGTCGTACTGTGTCGTACTCTGTCGTACTGTGCTTTACTCTGTCGTACTGTGTCGTACTTTGTCGTACTGTGCTGTACTCTGCCGTACTGTGCTGTACTGTCGTACTGTGCTGTACTCTGTCGTACTGTGTCGTACTCTGTCGTACTGTGTCGTACAGTGCTGTACTTTGTCGTACTGTGTCGTACAGTGCTGTACTTTGTCGTACTGTGTCGTACTCTGTCGTACAGTGCTATACTCTGTCGTACTGTGCTGTACTCTGTCGTACTGTGTCGTACTCTGTCGTACTGTGCTGTACTCTGTCGTACTGTGTCGTACTCTGTCGTATTGTGCTGTACTCTGTCGTACTGTGCTTTACTCGGTCGTACTGTGTCGTACTTTGTCGTACTGTGCTGTACTCTGCCGTACTGTGCTGTACTGTCGTACTGTGCTGTACTCTGTCGTACTGTGTCGTACTCTGTCGTACTGTGCTGTACTCTGTCGTACTGTGTCGTACAGTGCTGTACTTTGTCGTACTGTGTCGTACAGTGCTGTACTTTGTCGTACTGTGTCGTACTCTGTCGTACAGTGCTGTACTCTGTCGTACTGTACTGTACTCTGTCGTACTCTGTCGTACTGTGCTGTACTCTGTCGTACTGTGCCGTTCTCTGTCGTACTGTGCTGTACTCTGTCGTACTGAGCTGTACTCTGTCGCACTGTGCTGTACTCTGTCGTACTGTGCCGTACTCTGTCGTACTGTGCTGTACTGTCGTACTGTGCTGTACTCTGTCGTACTGTGCCGTACTCTGTCGCACTGTGCCGTACTCTGTCGTAGTGTGCTGTGCTGTACTCTGTCGTACTGTGCCGTACTCTGTCGTACTGTGCTGTACTCTGTCGTACTGTGCTGTACCCTTTCGTACTGTGCCGTAATCTGTCATACTGTGCTGTACTCTGTCGTACTGTGCTGTACTGTCGTACTGTGCTGTACTCTGTCGTACTGTGCCGTACTTTGCCGTACTGTGCCGTACTCTGTCGTACTGTGCTGTACTCTGCCGTACTGTGCTGTACTCTGTCGTACTGCGCTGTACTCTGTCGTACTGTGCTGTACTCTGTCGTACCGTGCTGTACTCTGTCGTACCGTGCCGTACTCTGCCGTACCGTGCCGTACTCTGCCGTACTGTGCCGTACTCTGTCGTACCGTGCCGTACTCTGTCGTACTGTGCCGTACTCTGTCGTACTGTGCTGTACTCTGTCGTACTGTGCTGTACTCTGCCGTACTGTGCCGTACTCTGTCGTACTGTGCCGTACTCTGTCGTACTGTGCTGTACTCTGTCGTACTGTGCTGTACTCTGTCGTACTGTGCTGTACTCTGTCGTACTGTGCCGTACTCTGCCGTACTGTGCCGTACTCTGTCGTACTGTGCTGTACTCTGTCGTACTGTGCTGTACTCTGTCGTACTGTGCTGTACTCTGTCGTACTGTGCTGTACTCTGTCGTACTGTGCTGTACTCAGCCGTACTGTGCTGTACTCTGTCGTACTGTGCTGTGCTCTGTCGTACTGTGCTGTACTCTGCCGTACTGTGCTGTACTCTGTCGTACCGTGCTGTACTCTGTCGTACCGTGCCGTACTCTGCCGTACCGTGCCGTACTCTGTCGTACTGTGCCGTACTCTGTCGTACTGTGCCGTACTCTGTCGTACTGTGCTGTACTCTGTCGTACTGTGCTGTACTCTGTCGTACTGTGCTGTACTCTGTCGTACCGTGCCGTACTCTGCCGTACCGTGCCGTACTCTGCCGTACTGTGCCGTACTCTGTCGTACTGTGCCGTACTCTGTCGTACTGTGCTGTACTCTGTCGTACTGTGTCGTACTCTGCCGTACTGTGCTGTACTCTGTCGTACTGTGCTGTACTCTGTCGTAACGTGCTGTACTCTGTCGTACCGTGCCGTACTCTGCCGTACCGTGCCGTACTCTGCCGTACTGTGCCGTACTCTGCCGTACTGTGCCGTACTCTGTCGTACTGTGCCGTACTCTGTCGTACTGTGCCGTACTCTGTCGTACTGTGCCGTACTCTGTCGTACTGTGCTGTACTCTGTCGTACTGTGCTGTACTCTGCCGTACTGTGCCGTACTCTGTCGTACTGTGCCGTACTCTGTCGTACTGTGCTGTACTCTGTCGTACTGTGCTGTACTCTGTCGTACTGTGCCGTACTCTGCCGTACTGTGCCATACTCTGTCGTACTGTGCCGTACTCTGTCGTACTGTGCTGTACTCTGTCGTACTGTGCTGTACTCTGTCGTACTGTGCTGTACTCAGCCGTACTGTGCTGTACTCTGTCGTACTGTGCTGTGCTCTGTCGTACTGTGCTGTACTCTGCCGTACTGTGCCGTACTCTGTCGTACCGTGCCGTACTCTGTCGTACCGTGCTGTACTCTGTCGTACCGTGCCGTACTCTGCCGTACCGTGCTGTACTCGGTCGTAAGGTGCTGTACTGTCGTACTGTGCTGTACTCTGTCGTACTGTGCTGCTCTCTGTCGTACTGTGCTGTACTCTGTCGTAAGGTGCTGTACTGTCGTACTGTGCTGTACTCTGTCGTAAGGTGCTGTACTGTCGTACTGTGCTTTACTGTCGTACTGTTTTGTACTGTCGTACTGTGCTGTACTGTCGTACTGTGCTGTACTGTCGTACTGTGCTGTACTGTCGTACTGTGCTGTACTGTCGTACTGTGCTGTACTCTGTCGTACTGTGCTGTACTCTGTCGTACTGTGTCGTACTCTGCCGTACCGTGCTGTACTTTGCCGTACCGTGCTGTACTCTACCGTACTGTGCTGTACTCTGCCGTACTGTGCAGTACTCTGCCGTACTGTGTCGTACTCTGTCGTACTGTGCTGTACTCTGTCGTACCGTGCTGTACTCTGTCGTACTGTGCTGTACTCTGCCGTACTGTGTCGTACTCTGTCGTACTGTGCTGTACTCTGTCGTACCGTGCTGTACTCTGTCGTACCGTGCTGTACTCTGCCGTACTGTGCTGTACTCTGCTGTACTGTGCAGTACTCTGCCGTACTGTGCTGTACTCTGTCGTACTGTGCTGTACTCTGTCGTACTGTGCTGTACTCTGTCGTACCGTGCTGTACTCTGTCGTACTGTGCTGTACTCTGTCGTACTGTGTCGTACTTTGTCGTATTGTGCTGTACTCTGTCGTACTGTGCTGTACTCTGTCGTACTGTGCTGTACTCTGTCGTACTGTGCTGTACTCTGTCGTACTGTCCTGTACTCTGTCGTACTGTCCTGTACTCTGCCGTACTGTGCCGTACTCTGCTGTACAGTGCTGTACTCTGTCGTACTGTGCCGTACTCTGCTGTACTGTGCCGTACTCTGTCGTACTGTACTGTAGTGTACTGTATGCACTATACCAAAATATTTGTATAAAGTTGCTAACCAAGAAGCTTTGAATCTCGCTATAAGTCCAAAATTTCGCTACAGTCCGCTATTGGGACGAATGACAAGTTCGGTTAATTTCAATGTCAGTTCATTTCTGTTAAAACTGCTACCCACTATTACTGAAGTCACTGTTATGCAGTTACTCCGGGTGCGGCGCGGCACAAAGGACGATCGGGGCTAAGCTGCTTCATAGCATGTCGTCAAGAAAACAAAGGTTTTCAAGGTCAGGTTGCCTCGTGCAACTGTTTTTGTACATGTGACTAGCAACAGTGAGCGCGGCGCTTAACAAAGCACTGCTGGAACTTTCAAGGGCATCCGGCGACCGCCGTGTTTGTGGAAGTTCCATAAAGGACTGTGTGACGTTATACCCACTATGTAAGGAGACGAAGCAGCGAGTTACATTTGTCAATCAGGGAGTGTGAGACAGCTGTGCGTGTTACTGTCGTTCTGAAAGATACGACACGCCAAACTGAAAAATTCGGATTGAGTGATGAGTGATTGTATCGTCAGAGAGACAAAGTGAAGAAAGACAGTGAAAGGAGTGAGTCAAGCTTGCGAGAACTAAACTGTTGTGGGTTGTAATATCATGAAAGATTTTAGATTCTGTTATCACTAGAAGAGAACTGCATTTGTGCAGACATGTAGCAGAAAGATAAAGGGGTAAAAAAGCAACTATTACTGTGATTTTGTTGCATGGTGTCAGCTGTGGCATTCGCAGATTTGGCCATTTGTACAATATTATACAAATTGATTTTCAAAATGTGAAGTTGAAAAATATTTACGTGTTTGTTTCAGTAATAATCACAAATTTATTTTTATTTTCTCTACTACTATAGTAAGTAGACGAAGTATTGTATTCTACCCAAAAATTCAATGTTGAAATTTCACTGGAAAATATATTTTGAGGTCCCTAAATCCAAAAATTGCATTTTTAAAACAGGTCTGTGTGTCTCTGTCAGTCTGTGGACAGCATAACACAAAAACGAAAAGTCGGTTAAAAACCAAACTTGCTATTTAAGTTTAATGTCTTTCAAGGATGTGACACGAAGATTTTGAAGAAAATAGCCCCACCCTAAACTATCCTCTACACGGAAACTTTTTCGAAAATTTTGATTTGCTTGAAAATAGCTCTGACCATTTTGATTAAAATGTCATATGTTTGAGATATTTTTATGACAAACGAAATATATATCTTGAATTTTCTGGCTATAGCCCCTGTAGTCGTATTTACTCTGGAGGACTTCTGCATAACTGATAAACCGTTAGAGATAGACCAAATCTTACTATACAAAAAAATGTAGATCTTGCTAAAATACACAATTTATGTCTGAATAAATTTTCTTGTAGAGTGAACCATTTCGGAGATATTTCTTGTTATTTGTGACAGTTTCGGAAAACTTAAAACTTTCGTGAAGTGGGTCATCGTTGTTCATTTTTTTATGTTACGTGTGCAAAGAGAACGGAATCTCAAAGATTTAAAACATTTGACTATCGCTCAAAGCCTACTGTATTCTAATATTTCCCTTGTACCTACAAGGAAATAAGCAATAAGATAATTTGTACAAATGTTTATCTCAACTAACACGAAGAAGATATAGGAATAAGAGTTTGTAAGAATGGTTAGTACAAGAGTGAGTAGAGAAAGTCTCCGTGAGACTCGGGTAGCGGAATTGCGCTACGGTTGGCAACACTGCTGTTATATTCTCGTTGCAGAGTCTACATCTGCGGTCACTAGATATGTCAACAATGTCTAATGACGCATATACACAAACATACGCTCCACTTGCCCAATGCATTATGGTGAGAAATGTTTGCTCAAATTTCACGCATGCGCACTACTCTCCCCATTACACAGTGAACCATTTTATAAAATCAATCAACGATTAGTTTTAAAACATTTAAACGATCTTTTATAAAATATTATTTAATAGCTTGTCCCAACTGTTTTTTAATATTTATATGGACGATAGTCTTAGACAAGTAAACGAAAAATTTTCCGAAACTGACACAAATAACACCGATGATTTTGAGGAAAATAGCCCCAACCTAAACTACCCTTTACATGGAAAATTTTTCGAAAATTTTGATTTTTTTTTTTAAAATGGCTCTAACGATTTTGATTAAAATGTCATATGTTTGAGATATTTTTATGACAAATGAAATGTATATCTCGAGTTTTCTGGCTATAGCCCATGAAGTCGTATTTACTCTGGACGACTTTTGCGTAACTGGTAAACCGTTAGAGATAGACAAAACTATACTATAGAAAAAAATGTAGATATTGCTAAAATACACAATTTATGTCTCAATAAATTTTCTTGTAGGGTGAACCATTTCGGAGATATTCCTTGTTATGTGTGTGAGTTTCGGAAAAGTTAGAACTTTCGTGAAATGGATCATCGTTGTTCATTTTTTTATATGTTAAGTGTGCAAAGACAACAGAAACTCAAACATTTGATCATCGCACAAAGTCTACTGTATTCTAACATTCCCCTTGTACCTACAAGGAAATAAGAATAAGATAATTTGTACAAATGTTTATCTCAACTAACACGAAGAAGATATAGGAATAAGAGTTTGTAAGAATGCATAGTACAAGAGTAGAGAAAGTCATGTGAGTGCAACACATCCGATTTTTTACCATTGTGTCCTACATTTCTATCAAATAATACGGTAACCGTATTCAAAATCTGCTTTAAACTAGTTTATACGTACTTGGTTCCCTGTGTTGACTGCAGTCACGTTCCATCAGATGGACGAGAGGGCGGAGGCCGACCAACTACAACAACAACAACTTCACCACACCTTCCATTCACTAGGTAGAGCAGGAAATACTCCCTGCCCATTATTCGCTCAATTTAGATAGTGGTGAACCACGACCTTGTCTCTGTTAAGACATTCAGCCAAGTCTTTCAGATTCCACCATCTTCGCATCGCATCGCATCGCATCGCGTTCCAGTCACCGGTGACAAAGAACAGCTCGCAGTATTCTGCGTAATCCCTCTGAAATAATTCAAATACAGGCAACAGAAAGCCCAGCCCCTGAATAGCCAGCGTACACCGACTTCTTTTATTCATTGTGATGCAATGAAGGGGGAAGAAGTGAAATTTTGAGATATTCATAAAAAGGAATAATATCGTCAATAATTAATTGACAATGGAGTGCAGCGAGACTAGAAAAGAACATCGACTTTTCACATTCATTAGCTGTGCTTTGACATTTTGTTTGTTGGCGAAAATGTCCGCCATATTTAGCGAGAAAATTGTAAAAGTGTTTCATGAGAAGGATAATGATTTTTAATAAATTGTTAATAAATGATGGAAAACATTCATTAAACAATATTGATTGTTTCGTCTATAAAATAGATCCGCCCTATGACAACAGTAATAGAATATCATTTTGACGTTCCTAGTTTCCGAAAAAAAATACAGCACGGCGCTTAAAGGAGTCCTTGAACTTTCGAGAGGCATCCGGCTGTCGGCTTGTTTGCAGAAGTTTCAGATCGCGTCAGTGTGAGACAACTCTGTGTGTGCCAGTGCGTTGTGGAAGATTCGTCACGTCAAGCGATTTTATCATCAAATTTAGTGTATGAGAGACAGAGCAAGTGAAGAAAGACAGTAAAAGGAGTGAGTCAAGGTTAGGAGAAGAAAACAATTCTGAATCACTGTAGACAAAATTCAGTAAAAGAGAACTGTGTTTATGTGCAAAGGTTTACAAGAAAAAAAAATCTGATGTGTTGTACTTACATGACTTTCTCTACTCATTCTTATACTAACCATTCTTACAAACTCTTATTCCTATATCTTCTTCGTGTTAGTTGAGATAAACATTTGTACAATTTATCTTATTATTTATTTCCAAATTTTTTACAATTTTCAAATTTTGTTCTGTTTACACGATGCTGCATTTGATAGAAGCATAAGTTCTCCAAAACTTATACAATTAACAAGAAATAGCTTTGAAATGATTCACTTTACAAAAAAAAAATGTATTCAGACCTAAATTATGTTTTAGCAAAATCTAAATTTTTTGTATAGTAAGATTTTGTCTATATCTTACGGTTCACCAGTTATGCAAAAGTAATCTAGAGTAAATAAGACCTCATGGGCTATAGTCGGAAAATTCAAGATATACATTTAATTTGTGATAAAAGTATCTCAAATATATGACATTTTAATCAAAATCGTTAGTCATTTGCAAGAAAATAAAATTTTTCGAAAAATTTTCCATGTAAAGGGTAGTTTAGGGTGGGGCTATTTTCTTCAAAATCGTTGTGTCGCATCCTTGAAGGACATTAATCTTAAATACCAACGTTGGTACACACACACACACACACACACACACACACACACACACACACACACACACACACACACATACTGGTGACATGTTCCAGAATTCACGTACCGCCCGGGAAAATGACGAGAGAAACTTAGCGGTATCGAACCGTGGACGCAGGTGGGTGAGAACGTGGTGTATTTTACAGTGAAGCGTAGTGTGTTTGCTTGATCGATTAACACAGGGAGCTACTATAAAGAGAAATCCTATTACCGCCGCATTCTTTCTGTAAATCCCCTTCCTTCCCTCCTTATTCCGCCAAAATGCCCATGTTTACGCATTCTGTTTAAACGTTGAAATCAAATAAGCCTGATTAGTGTATTCAAGCGTACGTAGATACGTCCAGGACTGTGCTTGTTCTGCTTCTTCTTCTTCTGGTAACAAAGTTTGTACTTCCTCGATTAATGTGTCTGATAGAAACATCCCCCTTCTTGACGTTTTAAGTGAAATACTTCCCAAAAATAAACCTGTTGAATTAAAGACTTAAATGAGAGACATATACACCACAAAATACAAGGAAAATTGTATATTATAAAGCAAGCAGAACTTTTTTCCCAATTTTTCCAGTTTTTTCCCAATTATTTTTCAAATTTCTCATGTTTTTCCCAATATTTCGCTATTTTTTCCCAATTTTTTCCTATTTTGCCAATTTTTACCATTTTTACTTTCTCTACTGGTAAGTAGGGGAAGTATTGTATTCCATCCAAAAATTTAATGTGGACATATCACCGGAAATATATGTTTTGAGACCCCTGAATCCCAAATAAGCATTTTTAGGAAAACGGCCCGTGTGTGTGTCTTTGTGTTTGTCTGTAGACAGAATATCTCAAAAACAAAAAGTCAGTTAGAAAGCAAAGTTGGTATTTAAGTTTAATGTCTTTCAACGATACGACACGAAGATTTTGAAGAAAATAGCTGCACCCTAAACTGCCCTTTACATGGAGAATTTTTCGAAAATTTGAATTTTCTTGAAAATGGCTCTAACGATTTTGATTAAAATGTCATATGTTTGAGATATTTTTATCCCAAATTAAATGTATATCTTGAATTTTCTGTACTCGTATTTACTCTGAATGACGTTTACATAACTGGTAAACCATAAGAGATAGACCAAATCTTACTATACAAAAATGTAGATCTTGCTTAAATACACAATTTATGCTTGAATAAATTTTCTTGTAGGATGAACCATTTCGGAGATATTCCTTGTTATGTGAAACTTAGAACTTTCGTGAAATGGAACATCGTTGCTCATTTTTTTATATGTTAAGTGTGCAAAGAGAACGTAATCTCAAAGCTTTAAAAGATTTGACTATCGCACAAAGCCTACTGTGTTCTAATATTCCCCTTGTACCTACAAGGAAATAAGCAATAAGATAATTTGTACAAATGTTTATCTCAACTAACACGAAGAAGATATAGGAATAAGAGTTTGTAAGAATGGTTAGTACAAGAGTAGAGAAAGTCATGTGAGTGTAACATATTAGATTCTTTTCTACCAATTTTCTCCTTTTTGAACCTTTATTGCACTTTTTGCTGAGGTTTACTCTTTTGATCATTTTTACTTTATGATTCGTAAGTACTTTTAAGCACATAAAATAAAGTACGAATTTTTGCAAGACTTACAGTGAAACATCACTTCAAATAACATGACTTTTCCAACCCTAAATAAGGTAGAGAGGGAGAAAATGTTGAAATCATTGTTAGTCCAGCATCTTCTGTCCAGTTAACCTGACTGTACCCAGAAAGAGTTCGTTTCAAACTCGCCTGTACCAAGTAATGAGAATGTAAAGACAGTTTTCTGGAAAGTTAAATTATAAGAAGGAGAATATTATTAAAATGAAGTAGGGGGAAGATGAATCTGTAAATAAGATCGAAACGAAAACAAGAAGCGACTTTGAAATCCTTAAAGCAGTTTTTTTCACTACCTACCTGGAATATTTTACCATACATACATTTTAAAACTGTTCCCTTTTCTCCCCTTAATCTTTTCCTATCTTGCATTCTGTCATTTCTTAATGTATGCCATAAATTTGTAGTTTGTTGTTACTTGGTCTTTGCTTGCAGTGCAACACGTCATTAGGTATGTTCTTACTTTCTGTAGGTAGAATAACCATCTTCCATTTGACGGAAGTGTAAGTTCTCCAAAACTCACACAAATAAACAGGAAATGGTTCACACTACAAAAAATTATTCAGACATAAAGTGTGTATTTTAGCAAGATCTACATTTTTTGTATAGTAAGATTTGGTCTATCTCTTATGGTTTACCAGTTATGCAAAAGTCATCCAGAGTAAACAGGACTTCATGGCCTATAGGCTGAAAATTCAAGGTATACATTTCATTTGTCATAAAAATATCTCAAACATATGCCATTTTAATCAAAATCGTTAGAGCCATTTTCAAGAAAATCAAAATTTTTGAAAAATTTTCCATGTAAAGTGTAGTTTAGGGTGGGGCTATTTTCTTCAAAATCTTCGTATCGCATCCTTGAAAGACTTTAAACTTAAATACCAACTTTGGTTTTTATCCGAGTTTTTGTTTCTGACTTAAGCTGTCCACAGACTGACAAACACACACACAGCGCCTAAAGGCAGGTAAGTTTTGAATCGGTCACTTTGTCAGTGAGTGAGAGATACGTCGGGTTGAAGTGAAGAAGTTTTAACGAGTGTTGAGTGATTTTATCGTCAGAGTTGATGTTTGAGGGACAGTGAAAGAAGTGAGTCAAGGTTACGAGAAGTAAGTATTTGTGAGTTGTAATATCACGAAACACTGAAGAGTGTTTCAACGTCGGTAAAAGAGAACTGTGTTGTGTAAAAGTGTTGGACTGGACTGGACCGATGCTGCTGTTTTGTCACGATATTTATCGTGCCAGTCAGGAACTAACAGCCCCAGCCATCTGTCGGTAGAAATCGCAACATTAAACCACAAACCTTGGTGACGCGTTAGCACAAACCCGGACTGATAACCACAGTCGGGAGGTACCGAGTTCGACCCCCCCCCCCTTACACCACATTTCCTGACAAGTATACGGAGATAACTGAAATGAGGATAACAGCTTTTGACATGGATCAAAGGTCATACAGAGTGTACCTTTGCAGGTGTAGATATTGCCACCTTTACAACAAGAAAATAGCAAACACAAAGTTGCATATAAGCAACAGTTCACGAAAATATGGCTCAATTCTCAACATAAATTTTAGATATCGATATTATATATATGGATGGACAGCACTTATATCGATAGTTATCGACAGTCAACGATATATATCTCGAAAACTATCGATATATGTGGTGTCTACCGAAAACCATCGGTAGGTAAGTGTGGATATATATCGCAGACTATAGATTTGAACGTTTCAGTAAGAACGGTGTACAAATAATAATGGAAATGACCTAATTACTTACACCAGGGCTAATATGCCAGATGTTTAAAATTTATTTATTCTACACATTCATACATACAACATACTTTACAGAAAAATTTATAAAGGTAAATAAATTAAATTATATATCATACAAACAAAAAACAAGAAAATAAAAACAAGAACACAAATTATAACATTTCACACATAATCACCCTCAAAAATAAATACTATGAAACAATAAATCATTTCAAACATTCAAAATACAATAAAATTTCTAAATAAATTTATATAAAAATGAAAAAAAATAACGATTTATAATATAAAGAAATAAAAAAAAAAACAATAGAATTAAAACAAATTTATCTCCTCAATACGACAAAATATAAAATTTCATACACAACATCACTCACAACTACAAACTATTGCTAAACAATAAACAAATATATAAAATTAAATTATTAATTATAATCATTACATACAGTTATAAATTATATTATTACTATTATTATCATTATTCCCTATCATTATTATTGCTTAAAAATTAATTAATTTAATATTATAATTATACCTATAACGAATACTTTTTATAAATACATTTCTTTTTAAATTAAGATATTTATTAAACATTTTAAATAAACTAAAATTTACTGGTATCCAGTTACAGATAACAAAACTCTGATGTTCATTTTGTATCCCACGGCTGGAATGCACACACACACACACACACACGGACGGACGGACGGACGGACGGACGGACGGACGGACGGACGGACGGACGGACGGACCGACCGACCGACCGACCGACCGACCGACCGACCGACCGACCGACCGACCGACCGACCGACCGACCGACCGACCGACCGACCGACCGACCGACCGACAGACAGACAGACAGACAGACAGACAGACAGACAGACAGACAGACAGACAGACAGACAGACAGACAGACAGACAGACAGACAGACAGACAGACAGACAGACAGACAGACAGACAGACAGACAGACAGACAGACAGACAGACAGACAGACAGACAGACAGACAGACAGACAGACAGACAGACAGACAGACAGACAGACAGACAGACAGACAGACAGACAGACAGACAGACAGACAGACAGACAGACAGACAGACAGACAGACAGACAGACAGACAGACAGACAGACAGACAGACAGACAGACAGACAGACAGACAGACAGACAGACAGACAGACAGACAGACAGACAGACAGACAGACAGACAGACAGACAGACAGACAGACAGACAGACAGACAGACAGACAGACAGACAGACAGACAGACAGACAGACAGACAGACAGACAGACAGACAGACAGACAGACAGACAGACAGACAGACAGACAGACAGACAGACAGACAGACAGACAGACAGACAGACAGACAGACAGACAGACAGACAGACAGACAGACAGACAGACAGACAGACAGACAGACAGACAGACAGACAGACAGACAGACAGACAGACAGACAGACAGACAGACAGACAGACAGACAGACAGACAGACAGACAGACAGACAGACAGACAGACAGACAGACAGACAGACAGACAGACAGACAGACAGACAGACAGACAGACAGACAGACAGACAGACAGACAGACAGACAGACAGACAGACAGACAGACAGACAGACAGACAGACAGACAGACAGACAGACAGACAGACAGACAGACAGACAGACAGACAGACAGACAGACAGACAGACAGACAGACAGACAGACAGACAGACAGACAGACAGACAGACAGACAGACAGACAGACAGACAGACAGACAGACAGACAGACAGACAGACAGACAGACAGACAGACAGACAGACAGACAGACAGACAGACAGACAGACAGACAGACAGACAGACAGACAGACAGACAGACAGACAGACAGACAGACAGACAGACAGACAGACAGACAGACAGACAGACAGACAGACAGACAGACAGACAGACAGACAGACAGACAGACAGACAGACAGACAGACAGACAGACAGACAGACAGACAGACAGACAGACAGACAGACAGACAGACAGACAGACAGACAGACAGACAGACAGACAGACAGACAGACAGACAGACAGACAGACAGACAGACAGACAGACAGACAGACAGACAGACAGACAGACAGACAGACAGACAGACAGACAGACAGACAGACAGACAGACAGACAGACAGACAGACAGACAGACAGACAGACAGACAGACAGACAGACAGACAGACAGACAGACAGACAGACAGACAGACAGACAGACAGACAGACAGACAGACAGACAGACAGACAGACAGACAGACAGACAGACAGACAGACAGACAGACAGACAGACAGACAGACAGACAGACAGACAGACAGACAGACAGACAGACAGACAGACAGACAGACAGACAGACAGACAGACAGACAGACAGACAGACAGACAGACAGACAGACAGACAGACAGACAGACAGACAGACAGACAGACAGACAGACAGACAGACAGACAGACAGACAGACAGACAGACAGACAGACAGACAGACAGACAGACAGACAGACAGACAGACAGACAGACAGACAGACAGACAGACAGACAGACAGACAGACAGACAGACAGACAGACAGACAGACAGACAGACAGACAGACAGACAGACAGACAGACAGACAGACAGACAGACAGACAGACAGACAGACAGACAGACAGACAGACAGACAGACAGACAGACAGACAGACAGACAGACAGACAGACAGACAGACAGACAGACAGACAGACAGACAGACAGACAGACAGACAGACAGACAGACAGACAGACAGACAGACAGACAGACAGACAGACAGACAGACAGACAGACAGACAGACAGACAGACAGACAGACAGACAGACAGACAGACAGACAGACAGACAGACAGACAGACAGACAGACAGACAGACAGACAGACAGACAGACAGACAGACAGACAGACAGACAGACAGACAGACAGACAGACAGACAGACAGACAGACAGACAGACAGACAGACAGACAGACAGACAGACAGACAGACAGACAGACAGACAGACAGACAGACAGACAGACAGACAGACAGACAGACAGACAGACAGACAGACAGACAGACAGACAGACAGACAGACAGACAGACAGACAGACAGACAGACAGACAGACAGACAGACAGACAGACAGACAGACAGACAGACAGACAGACAGACAGACAGACAGACAGACAGACAGACAGACAGACAGACAGACAGACAGACAGACAGACAGACAGACAGACAGACAGACAGACAGACAGACAGACAGACAGACAGACAGACAGACAGACAGACAGACAGACAGACAGACAGACAGACAGACAGACAGACAGACAGACAGACAGACAGACAGACAGACAGACAGACAGACAGACAGACAGACAGACAGACAGACAGACAGACAGACAGACAGACAGACAGACAGACAGACAGACAGACAGACAGACAGACAGACAGACAGACAGACAGACAGACAGACAGACAGACAGACAGACAGACAGACAGACAGACAGACAGACAGACAGACAGACAGACAGACAGACAGACAGACAGACAGACAGACAGACAGACAGACAGACAGACAGACAGACAGACAGACAGACAGACAGACAGACAGACAGACAGACAGACAGACAGACAGACAGACAGACAGACAGACAGACAGACAGACAGACAGACAGACAGACAGACAGACAGACAGACAGACAGACAGACAGACAGACAGACAGACAGACAGACAGACAGACAGACAGACAGACAGACAGACAGACAGACAGACAGACAGACAGACAGACAGACAGACAGACAGACAGACAGACAGACAGACAGACAGACAGACAGACAGACAGACAGACAGACAGACAGACAGACAGACAGACAGACAGACAGACAGACAGACAGACAGACAGACAGACAGACAGACAGACAGACAGACAGACAGACAGACAGACAGACAGACAGACAGACAGACAGACAGACAGACAGACAGACAGACAGACAGACAGACAGACAGACAGACAGACAGACAGACAGACAGACAGACAGACAGACAGACAGACAGACAGACAGACAGACAGACAGACAGACAGACAGACAGACAGACAGACAGACAGACAGACAGACAGACAGACAGACAGACAGACAGACAGACAGACAGACAGACAGACAGACAGACAGACAGACAGACAGACAGACAGACAGACAGACAGACAGACAGACAGACAGACAGACAGACAGACAGACAGACAGACAGACAGACAGACAGACAGACAGACAGACAGACAGACAGACAGACAGACAGACAGACAGACAGACAGACAGACAGACAGACAGACAGACAGACAGACAGACAGACAGACAGACAGACAGACAGACAGACAGACAGACAGACAGACAGACAGACAGACAGACAGACAGACAGACAGACAGACAGACAGACAGACAGACAGACAGACAGACAGACAGACAGACAGACAGACAGACAGACAGACAGACAGACAGACAGACAGACAGACAGACAGACAGACAGACAGACAGACAGACAGACAGACAGACAGACAGACAGACAGACAGACAGACAGACAGACAGACAGACAGACAGACAGACAGACAGACAGACAGACAGACAGACAGACAGACAGACAGACAGACAGACAGACAGACAGACAGACAGACAGACAGACAGACAGACAGACAGACAGACAGACAGACAGACAGACAGACAGACAGACAGACAGACAGACAGACAGACAGACAGACAGACAGACAGACAGACAGACAGACAGACAGACAGACAGACAGACAGACAGACAGACAGACAGACAGACAGACAGACAGACAGACAGACAGACAGACAGACAGACAGACAGACAGACAGACAGACAGACAGACAGACAGACAGACAGACAGACAGACAGACAGACAGACAGACAGACAGACAGACAGACAGACAGACAGACAGACAGACAGACAGACAGACAGACAGACAGACAGACAGACAGACAGACAGACAGACAGACAGACAGACAGACAGACAGACAGACAGACAGACAGACAGACAGACAGACAGACAGACAGACAGACAGACAGACAGACAGACAGACAGACAGACAGACAGACAGACAGACAGACAGACAGACAGACAGACAGACAGACAGACAGACAGACAGACAGACAGACAGACAGACAGACAGACAGACAGACAGACAGACAGACAGACAGACAGACAGACAGACAGACAGACAGACAGACAGACAGACAGACAGACAGACAGACAGACAGACAGACAGACAGACAGACAGACAGACAGACAGACAGACAGACAGACAGACAGACAGACAGACAGACAGACAGACAGACAGACAGACAGACAGACAGACAGACAGACAGACAGACAGACAGACAGACAGACAGACAGACAGACAGACAGACAGACAGACAGACAGACAGACAGACAGACAGACAGACAGACAGACAGACAGACAGACAGACAGACAGACAGACAGACAGACAGACAGACAGACAGACAGACAGACAGACAGACAGACAGACAGACAGACAGACAGACAGACAGACAGACAGACAGACAGACAGACAGACAGACAGACAGACAGACAGACAGACAGACAGACAGACAGACAGACAGACAGACAGACAGACAGACAGACAGACAGACAGACAGACAGACAGACAGACAGACAGACAGACAGACAGACAGACAGACAGACAGACAGACAGACAGACAGACAGACAGACAGACAGACAGACAGACAGACAGACAGACAGACAGACAGACAGACAGACAGACAGACAGACAGACAGACAGACAGACAGACAGACAGACAGACAGACAGACAGACAGACAGACAGACAGACAGACAGACAGACAGACAGACAGACAGACAGACAGACAGACAGACAGACAGACAGACAGACAGACAGACAGACAGACAGACAGACAGACAGACAGACAGACAGACAGACAGACAGACAGACAGACAGACAGACAGACAGACAGACAGACAGACAGACAGACAGACAGACAGACAGACAGACAGACAGACAGACAGACAGACAGACAGACAGACAGACAGACAGACAGACAGACAGACAGACAGACAGACAGACAGACAGACAGACAGACAGACAGACAGACAGACAGACAGACAGACAGACAGACAGACAGACAGACAGACAGACAGACAGACAGACAGACAGACAGACAGACAGACAGACAGACAGACAGACAGACAGACAGACAGACAGACAGACAGACAGACAGACAGACAGACAGACAGACAGACAGACAGACAGACAGACAGACAGACAGACAGACAGACAGACAGACAGACAGACAGACAGACAGACAGACAGACAGACAGACAGACAGACAGACAGACAGACAGACAGACAGACAGACAGACAGACAGACAGACAGACAGACAGACAGACAGACAGACAGACAGACAGACAGACAGACAGACAGACAGACAGACAGACAGACAGACAGACAGACAGACAGACAGACAGACAGACAGACAGACAGACAGACAGACAGACAGACAGACAGACAGACAGACAGACAGACAGACAGACAGACAGACAGACAGACAGACAGACAGACAGACAGACAGACAGACAGACAGACAGACAGACAGACAGACAGACAGACAGACAGACAGACAGACAGACAGACAGACAGACAGACAGACAGACAGACAGACAGACAGACAGACAGACAGACAGACAGACAGACAGACAGACAGACAGACAGACAGACAGACAGACAGACAGACAGACAGACAGACAGACAGACAGACAGACAGACAGACAGACAGACAGACAGACAGACAGACAGACAGACAGACAGACAGACAGACAGACAGACAGACAGACAGACAGACAGACAGACAGACAGACAGACAGACAGACAGACAGACAGACAGACAGACAGACAGACAGACAGACAGACAGACAGACAGACAGACAGACAGACAGACAGACAGACAGACAGACAGACAGACAGACAGACAGACAGACAGACAGACAGACAGACAGACAGACAGACAGACAGACAGACAGACAGACAGACAGACAGACAGACAGACAGACAGACAGACAGACAGACAGACAGACAGACAGACAGACAGACAGACAGACAGACAGACAGACAGACAGACAGACAGACAGACAGACAGACAGACAGACAGACAGACAGACAGACAGACAGACAGACAGACAGACAGACAGACAGACAGACAGACAGACAGACAGACAGACAGACAGACAGACAGACAGACAGACAGACAGACAGACAGACAGACAGACAGACAGACAGACAGACAGACAGACAGACAGACAGACAGACAGACAGACAGACAGACAGACAGACAGACAGACAGACAGACAGACAGACAGACAGACAGACAGACAGACAGACAGACAGACAGACAGACAGACAGACAGACAGACAGACAGACAGACAGACAGACAGACAGACAGACAGACAGACAGACAGACAGACAGACAGACAGACAGACAGACAGACAGACAGACAGACAGACAGACAGACAGACAGACAGACAGACAGACAGACAGACAGACAGACAGACAGACAGACAGACAGACAGACAGACAGACAGACAGACAGACAGACAGACAGACAGACAGACAGACAGACAGACAGACAGACAGACAGACAGACAGACAGACAGACAGACAGACAGACAGACAGACAGACAGACAGACAGACAGACAGACAGACAGACAGACAGACAGACAGACAGACAGACAGACAGACAGACAGACAGACAGACAGACAGACAGACAGACAGACAGACAGACAGACAGACAGACAGACAGACAGACAGACAGACAGACAGACAGACAGACAGACAGACAGACAGACAGACAGACAGACAGACAGACAGACAGACAGACAGACAGACAGACAGACAGACAGACAGACAGACAGACAGACAGACAGACAGACAGACAGACAGACAGACAGACAGACAGACAGACAGACAGACAGACAGACAGACAGACAGACAGACAGACAGACAGACAGACAGACAGACAGACAGACAGACAGACAGACAGACAGACAGACAGACAGACAGACAGACAGACAGACAGACAGACAGACAGACAGACAGACAGACAGACAGACAGACAGACAGACAGACAGACAGACAGACAGACAGACAGACAGACAGACAGACAGACAGACAGACAGACAGACAGACAGACAGACAGACAGACAGACAGACAGACAGACAGACAGACAGACAGACAGACAGACAGACAGACAGACAGACAGACAGACAGACAGACAGACAGACAGACAGACAGACAGACAGACAGACAGACAGACAGACAGACAGACAGACAGACAGACAGACAGACAGACAGACAGACAGACAGACAGACAGACAGACAGACAGACAGACAGACAGACAGACAGACAGACAGACAGACAGACAGACAGACAGACAGACAGACAGACAGACAGACAGACAGACAGACAGACAGACAGACAGACAGACAGACAGACAGACAGACAGACAGACAGACAGACAGACAGACAGACAGACAGACAGACAGACAGACAGACAGACAGACAGACAGACAGACAGACAGACAGACAGACAGACAGACAGACAGACAGACAGACAGACAGACAGACAGACAGACAGACAGACAGACAGACAGACAGACAGACAGACAGACAGACAGACAGACAGACAGACAGACAGACAGACAGACAGACAGACAGACAGACAGACAGACAGACAGACAGACAGACAGACAGACAGACAGACAGACAGACAGACAGACAGACAGACAGACAGACAGACAGACAGACAGACAGACAGACAGACAGACAGACAGACAGACAGACAGACAGACAGACAGACAGACAGACAGACAGACAGACAGACAGACAGACAGACAGACAGACAGACAGACAGACAGACAGACAGACAGACAGACAGACAGACAGACAGACAGACAGACAGACAGACAGACAGACAGACAGACAGACAGACAGACAGACAGACAGACAGACAGACAGACAGACAGACAGACAGACAGACAGACAGACAGACAGACAGACAGACAGACAGACAGACAGACAGACAGACAGACAGACAGACAGACAGACAGACAGACAGACAGACAGACAGACAGACAGACAGACAGACAGACAGACAGACAGACAGACAGACAGACAGACAGACAGACAGACAGACAGACAGACAGACAGACAGACAGACAGACAGACAGACAGACAGACAGACAGACAGACAGACAGACAGACAGACAGACAGACAGACAGACAGACAGACAGACAGACAGACAGACAGACAGACAGACAGACAGACAGACAGACAGACAGACAGACAGACAGACAGACAGACAGACAGACAGACAGACAGACAGACAGACAGACAGACAGACAGACAGACAGACAGACAGACAGACAGACAGACAGACAGACAGACAGACAGACAGACAGACAGACAGACAGACAGACAGACAGACAGACAGACAGACAGACAGACAGACAGACAGACAGACAGACAGACAGACAGACAGACAGACAGACAGACAGACAGACAGACAGACAGACAGACAGACAGACAGACAGACAGACAGACAGACAGACAGACAGACAGACAGACAGACAGACAGACAGACAGACAGACAGACAGACAGACAGACAGACAGACAGACAGACAGACAGACAGACAGACAGACAGACAGACAGACAGACAGACAGACAGACAGACAGACAGACAGACAGACAGACAGACAGACAGACAGACAGACAGACAGACAGACAGACAGACAGACAGACAGACAGACAGACAGACAGACAGACAGACAGACAGACAGACAGACAGACAGACAGACAGACAGACAGACAGACAGACAGACAGACAGACAGACAGACAGACAGACAGACAGACAGACAGACAGACAGACAGACAGACAGACAGACAGACAGACAGACAGACAGACAGACAGACAGACAGACAGACAGACAGACAGACAGACAGACAGACAGACAGACAGACAGACAGACAGACAGACAGACAGACAGACAGACAGACAGACAGACAGACAGACAGACAGACAGACAGACAGACAGACAGACAGACAGACAGACAGACAGACAGACAGACAGACAGACAGACAGACAGACAGACAGACAGACAGACAGACAGACAGACAGACAGACAGACAGACAGACAGACAGACAGACAGACAGACAGACAGACAGACAGACAGACAGACAGACAGACAGACAGACAGACAGACAGACAGACAGACAGACAGACAGACAGACAGACAGACAGACAGACAGACAGACAGACAGACAGACAGACAGACAGACAGACAGACAGACAGACAGACAGACAGACAGACAGACAGACAGACAGACAGACAGACAGACAGACAGACAGACAGACAGACAGACAGACAGACAGACAGACAGACAGACAGACAGACAGACAGACAGACAGACAGACAGACAGACAGACAGACAGACAGACAGACAGACAGACAGACAGACAGACAGACAGACAGACAGACAGACAGACAGACAGACAGACAGACAGACAGACAGACAGACAGACAGACAGACAGACAGACAGACAGACAGACAGACAGACAGACAGACAGACAGACAGACAGACAGACAGACAGACAGACAGACAGACAGACAGACAGACAGACAGACAGACAGACAGACAGACAGACAGACAGACAGACAGACAGACAGACAGACAGACAGACAGACAGACAGACAGACAGACAGACAGACAGACAGACAGACAGACAGACAGACAGACAGACAGACAGACAGACAGACAGACAGACAGACAGACAGACAGACAGACAGACAGACAGACAGACAGACAGACAGACAGACAGACAGACAGACAGACAGACAGACAGACAGACAGACAGACAGACAGACAGACAGACAGACAGACAGACAGACAGACAGACAGACAGACAGACAGACAGACAGACAGACAGACAGACAGACAGACAGACAGACAGACAGACAGACAGACAGACAGACAGACAGACAGACAGACAGACAGACAGACAGACAGACAGACAGACAGACAGACAGACAGACAGACAGACAGACAGACAGACAGACAGACAGACAGACAGACAGACAGACAGACAGACAGACAGACAGACAGACAGACAGACAGACAGACAGACAGACAGACAGACAGACAGACAGACAGACAGACAGACAGACAGACAGACAGACAGACAGACAGACAGACAGACAGACAGACAGACAGACAGACAGACAGACAGACAGACAGACAGACAGACAGACAGACAGACAGACAGACAGACAGACAGACAGACAGACAGACAGACAGACAGACAGACAGACAGACAGACAGACAGACAGACAGACAGACAGACAGACAGACAGACAGACAGACAGACAGACAGACAGACAGACAGACAGACAGACAGACAGACAGACAGACAGACAGACAGACAGACAGACAGACAGACAGACAGACAGACAGACAGACAGACAGACAGACAGACAGACAGACAGACAGACAGACAGACAGACAGACAGACAGACAGACAGACAGACAGACAGACAGACAGACAGACAGACAGACAGACAGACAGACAGACAGACAGACAGACAGACAGACAGACAGACAGACAGACAGACAGACAGACAGACAGACAGACAGACAGACAGACAGACAGACAGACAGACAGACAGACAGACAGACAGACAGACAGACAGACAGACAGACAGACAGACAGACAGACAGACAGACAGACAGACAGACAGACAGACAGACAGACAGACAGACAGACAGACAGACAGACAGACAGACAGACAGACAGACAGACAGACAGACAGACAGACAGACAGACAGACAGACAGACAGACAGACAGACAGACAGACAGACAGACAGACAGACAGACAGACAGACAGACAGACAGACAGACAGACAGACAGACAGACAGACAGACAGACAGACAGACAGACAGACAGACAGACAGACAGACAGACAGACAGACAGACAGACAGACAGACAGACAGACAGCCGGCCGCGCCGTAGCCGAGTGGATAGACCATTCGCTTGTCACCAAAGCGGCCCGCTTTGAATCATCTAGAATTACGCTTCTTTTAGTAGCAAATAAAACAATACGGGCCGTCACGACACCGCTGCCGCATGTGCGCTCTTCATCTTCTCGCACAGTGCTCCGTTAGCATGCGGCCGCTCCTCCGTCATAAATCCGACAGTTGCCGACCGCAACTGCAATTCCGATTCTGCAGTTCTTATTCTCACACTGTTGGAATTTGAATTTTAACAATGAGCTACTCATGACTTTCATATGACCTTCGTAATATCACCAGAACTAAATGATAGAACTTGCCAAATCTTGTATCGCGTCCGACAGATGGGAAGTTGTATATTTAACTAATTTTTACTATATGTGTAATATAATACAAGCGTATTACAACCTAAAAGTCATATATGTGAATCCAACAGTTTTATTTTTGTGCGTCACTCAAGTCCTTTGTCACAAAATATTTGAAATTTTAGGATAATATTTTGAATCTAGAATCAAAATGCTAGTTTCAGTTAAAACTCCATTTTTTAAAACTTACAAAATTTTTTGCCTGGAAATTGTAAGTTTTATGCTTAAAAATTACAAATATATGGTTAGATACCACTTCACTGACTATGTTTTTCTTTGTTTGCAGGTAAGTATCCGGAGTGCCTTTGTATCTACTGGAGTATGTAAGTAAATCATGTATTCCTTCAAAGGCATGTATAAAATATTGTAAAGTAAATAGGGGCTTGGTCGAAAGTACTGAGTGATCAATATGGAGCAGAACAGGTTTCATTTTACATTTATGTATCGTACATCCTAGGTCAATTTAAGAAGAATGGGTTGCGTTAGCATTATATGGACACGTAGATTTCTGTGGTTATATTTACACATCCAGTAAAAGGTTTATGAACATCCTACAAAAGACCGCTTAAATCCGCTATAAGTCTATAAATATCCTCTAAAGATCGTGAAAATCCGCTAAAAGGCTATAAATAACCTTCAAAAGACTAAAATTCCGCTAAAGTACAAAACATCCTTGCAAACACTGTACAAATCCGCTAAAGGACTAAAAATGACCTCCAAAATTCCTCTAAATGACTACAAATAATCTCTAAAGCACCGTAAAAATCCGCTGAAAGACTAAAACCGGCTCCAAAAGACAAAAAATCCGCTAAAAGACTACAAATGACCCACAAAATTCGCCAAAAGACCGTAAAAATCCGCCGAAAGACGAAAAACAGGCTCCAAAAGACTGCAAAAATGCGCTGAAGGTCTACAAATAACCTCCAAAAGACCGCAAAGATCAGCTAAAGGACAAAAAATAATCTCCAAAATAGCCAGTAATAGTGCGCCATTTAGCGATGTGCTCTGTCTGTCTGAAATATCCTACTAACAGGGAGAGAAAGCATTTATCATTGTTTAATATATGTGAGTTTTTTAATTTTAAAATACTTTTTATTTATTTCATAGAAATACATTAGATGACAAGCTGTGGTACCTATAGGTGTATTTACTGCAGACGTGCTGCAACCCCCTCAGTGCCCAGGAAACTTGTTCCGCTCTACACTGATCACCCCAAACCGTAAAGTCCTGAATGACGCCCAGGTGTGTCCTTGGGGGGGGGGGTATCATTAGCCTTCTCAAGGTCCATTACGCCAGCTCAGAGGGTAAATTAAATACGTACACTATTTTCATTTCTAATGTTACATATATTTACAAATATTGGGTATTTCTCAGGGGGATACATTTGTAAACTTTTAATATAATAAACGTAAACCCAGTTTGAATTTCTAGGTTAGAAGTAACAGAAGATGTCCATGTTTGCTGCATTGCCTTAACTTTGAGGTTATGTTCTCATATATTGTGAACGTTGACTTGATATTTACGTATATTACTGACAAGAGGGTGAATGAATGTGGCCTGGAATATCATTTCTCCATTAATCTCTGCCACCCTTCGCACTCGTGGTGAACGGTTTTCCATCACAGAACAACATACCCTGTCTGTCAGACCTCCAATTTCATATGATGGATTGGCACCCATCGAGTTATTCTTCTTCTCTTATATTATTTTCCGATCACAGTGTCTTTTCGTACTTTTATCCCCATCCGATTATTACTGTTTTTTCTATGTACTTACACTAACCTGGTATTCAAATTTATTGGGTCTTTGCCGAGTCAGTTTAAATGAATGACGTCATCAGATCAGCGCGCGCTCTGTCTCAAAGGGGAGGTGAACAAATGAACATCTGACTACATGCCTTTTTGTTTCGTAAACAGGTTAATGTACTCCAGAACTGTTTATTACCTTTTGTACTTATTTGCACACGAGATGCAAGTCAGTTGCATGCTAGAGGTAACGCAACCAAAGCAGCCACCAGGAGCTGCGCAAAAGCTAGTCGGATAAAGTTGGGTTACCTCACTCGTTAAATGGAATAAAGTGGATAAAGACAGTGAAGGAACTGAGTCAAGGTTACAAGAAAACTGTTGAGTTGCAATATCACGAAAGACTCTGAACCAGGGATGTCCAAACTATCTCTTTGGGCAACCTTAGCAACTGAGCAGCTATACCCCACTCCACTCCTCACTATCCAATGGCGGATACAAACAGACGATTCCATGGCAGTTTCTGAGTCAGAAGAAGAAAAGACTTCTTCATTCTGGATGATTTTTGCATAGACGCCTGGGGGTTAAAGAGCGGCCAAGTGCGCGTATAGATGAAGGAGGTAATCTCTACCTCCGCTCTTGGACATCGCTGTGGCAAACCGCAAGGTGTTTCTAAACACTTGCTGAAGAAGGTATTCGCTGCTGATCCGATCCAGGAAACGAGGCAACTAACTGGCAGATCAATCAAACCCTCTGTACGGACAAGACAATGATGCACTTTCATCCTGGGAGGAGTGCGCGTGCGCGACAGGAACTAGGCTTCAACTGTTTCAGTTTTGGAATTAATTATGGGCTCATTAATTATATCTGGTGGGCCCCACACGGGGGCTCAGCCCTCTGCGCAATATTTATACACGAATCCCAGTTAATTCCTGCGACTGACTCCCTCGAACAAATATTTGAACACTCGTCCAGCTTTACTTGGTGGTGTCACACTCACATGGCTTTCTCTACTCTTGTACAAACTATTCTCATCTATTCTCTTATCTACTTCATGCTAATAGAAATAAACATTTGTAGAAATTATCTAATTACTAAGCCAGTTATTTTAAAGGTTGATCGCTAAGTAATTGCTTTGAAATTCCGTTTCTTTGCATGTCCGAGAAGTAAAAGAACGATATAAATATTGGCAAATTGAAGCAAATAACAAGGAATATCTCGGAAATGTTTAGTTCCACAAAAAATGTATTGCCATAAATTTATAGTTTAGTGAGATCTGCATTTTCACTTACTCTATTGGTAAGTAGGGGAACTATTGTATTCCACCCAAAAATTCGATGTCGAGATTCCAACGGAAATTTGTTTTGGGACAGCCTGAATAAAAAAAAAAAAAAAAAAAAAAAAAAAAAACTAGAAAATGGTGTGTGTGTGTGTGTGGACAGCATAACTCAAAAACGAAAAGTCGGTTAAAAACCAAAGTTGGTATTTAAGTTTAATGTTTTTCAAGGATGCGACAGTAAGATTTTGAAGAAAATAGGCCTACCCTAAACTACCCTTTACATGGAAAATTTTTCGAAAATTTGGATTTTCTTGAAAATGACTAAAGATTTTGATTAAAATGTCGTATGTTTGAGATATTTTTATGCCAAATGAAATGTGTATCTTGAATTTTCTGGCTATAGCCCCTGTACTCTGGATGACTTTTGCATAACTGGTAAACCGTTAGAGATAGACCAAATCATACCATACAAAAAATGTAGATCTTGCTAAAATACACAATTTATGTCTGAGTAAATGTTCTTGTAGGGTGAACCATTTCGGAGATATTCCTTGTTGTGTGTGTGAGTTTCGGAAAACTTAAAACTTTCGTGAAATGGAACATCGTTGTTCATTTTTCTGTTAAGCGTGCAAAGAGAAGGGAATCTTTGACTATCGCTCAAAACCTACTGTATTCCCATATACTCCTTGTACCTACAAGCAAATAAGCATTAAGATAATTTGTACAAATGTTTATCTCAACTAACACGAAGAAGATATAGGAATAAGAGTTTGTAGGAATGGTTAGTACAAGAGTAGAGAAAGTCATGTGAGTGCAACACATCAGACTTTTTAAAATTGCTTTCTTCAGGTACAAGGGGCCTTAAAATATGATTTACAGTGATGTCTCTATATAGCGACTTTTCTACCTATGAACATGGTACGGAAAATAAAAATGCAATATTGCTTTTAAATCATGAAAGGCATATAGCGAGCGGGCCTTTTTTCCGTAAAAGAATATGTTTTTTTTAAATATGTGCATATTATAGAGGAGAGCCGGGTGTTTTGAAATTCTGTAACTGGATGTTTGTAGAGAGAAAGATTTGGAACGTTAATATTTATAACCTAAGCCGATTAAATTTGTGCTGAAGGTTTTGCTTCACGTGAAACTTTGATGCTCGCTGGGGACAGACAGACAGACAGACAGACAGACAGACAGACAGACCGACAGACAGACAGACAGACAGACAGACAGGCGTTTGCGAGCGACAGCTAATCTATTTGGAACCTGTACATCCCCCCCTCCCCAAAAGCTTTCGTTTTTATTGCCCCTCACATTGTGAATTTGATTCCTCGCCAGTATTGGACCTTTCTGTAGGTATTTCCCCCGTGTATCACCAAACTTGAGAGAACCTGAGCAACAATAAATGTAAATGTTTGTTGTTTCTCAGGATTTGTGTTTCAATGCCTCCTTTACGTAGATCATTTGGGGAAATTTCCCAAGCGACGACCTAACTCGCGTTAAAACCAAAGCATTGAAACTCGACGCGATTTCTGAACATGGAAATGAGAATCAAAATGGACCAATCTGAACTTTCCTCTCCTCGGAGAGACCGAGTTACAGTACAGGGTGACTCAAAACATACAAAAAGTTAATATATTGTAAGAATATCGCGATTGCAGTAATTCCACTTCTGACACCATTGTGATAAAACGACAAAATCCAGTCCGATTACAGTTTCCTCACATTTTCTTCCAAAATTGGTCCCGGGGGGAACAACTGAGGAGCTGGTCGATGAAAAGTAGCGGCCCCAGGTCGTGAAGACCGCATAACTGGCCGGGAGGGATCGGGACGCTGACCACGTACCAGCTACTGCACCCCAACAATGACACCTGTAGTGGTGTGAGGTGGGGACGCAGCGGCTGGGCGGTAAAGCTTAACCCTACATGGGATGTTGTACCGGGGTTTAGTGTGTGTGTGTGTGTGTGTGTGTGTGTGTGTGCGTGCGTGCGTGCGTGCGTGCGTGTGTGTGTGTGTGTACATCTTAATTAGTTTAACTTTGATTACGCAGCAGACAACGAGAGCCTAGTTATGAACGTAGCATTCACTGAAGTCAGTCAGAATGTCGTCGCCTGAAGGAGATAAACAACTTTTGTTTTCAATTGACGTTCCGATTCACACAAAAAATTCCCGAGTCTTGTTTCATTTTACGAAAACACAGAGAGACTCCAATTAAAACTTCTAACGCAGACTTACCAACCTTCCGCTACACTTCTGTTAATTTAAGTTTGCATTTTTAGAGAACTAGCGGAGTAAATATAAAACTAGCTGAAACACTCGACGTAAATTCTGCTTAGGCAACACGTCTTGTGCAATAGTCTTGTGTTTCTTTGTTACTAAGTGAAATACTCGATATTGTCCGTGGTTTGATGATTTATCACTACAACATTTAGACTTAGGTTGTACTTGTCCAATAGTCTTGTGTTTCTTTGTTACTAGGTGAAATACCCGACCTTGTCCGTGGTTTGATGATTTATCACTACAACATTTAGACTTAGGTTGTACTTGTCCAATAGTCTTGTGTTTCTTTGTTACTAACTGAAATACCCGACGTTGTCCGTGGTTTGATGATTTATCACTACAACATTTAGACTTAGGTTGTACTTGTCCAATAGTCTTGTGTTTCTTTGTTACTAGGTGAAATACCCGACCTTGTCCGTGGTTTGATGATTTATCACTACAACATTTAGACTTAGGTTGTACTTGTCCAATAGTCTTGTGTTTCTTTGTTACTAACTGAAATACCCGACGTTGTCCGTGGTTTGATGATTTATCACTACAACATTTAGACTTAGGTTGTACTTGTCCAATAGTCTTGTGTTTCTTTGTTACTAACTGAAATACCCGACGTTGTCCGTGGTTTGATGATTTATCACTACAACATTTAGACTTAGGTTGTACTTGTCCAATAGTCTTGTGTTTCTTTGTTACTAACTGAAATACCCGACGTTGTCCGTGGTTTGATGATTTATCACTACAACATTTAGACTTAGGTTGTACTTGTCCAATAGTCTTGTGTTTCTTTGTTACTAGGTGAAATACCCGACCTTGTCCGTGGTTTGATGATTTATCACTACAACATTTAGACTTAGGTTGTACTTGTCCAATAGTCTTGTGTTTCTTTGTTACTAACTGAAATACCCGACGTTGTCCGTGGTTTGATGATTTATCACTACAACATTTAGACTTAGGTTGTACTTGTCCAATAGTCTTGTGTTTCTTTGTTACTAACTGAAATACCCGACGTTGTCCGTGGTTTGATGATTTATCACTACAACATTTAGACTTAGGTTGTACTTGTCCAATAGTCTTGTGTTTCTTTGTTACTAACTGAAATACCCGACGTTGTCCGTGGTTTGATGATTTATCACTACAACATTTAGACTTAGGTTGTACTTGTCCAATAATCTTGTGTTTCTTTGTTACTAACTGAAATACCCGACGTTGTCTGTGGTTTGATGATTTATCACTACAACATTTAGACTTAGGTTGTACTTGTCCAATAGTCTTGTGTTTCTTTGTTACTAACTGAAATACCCGACGTTGTCCGTGGTTTGATGATTTATCACTACAACATTTAGACTTAGGTTGTACTTGTCCAATAGTCTTGTGTTTCTTTGTTACTAACTGAAATACCCGACGTTGTCCGTGGTTTGATGATTTATCACTACAACATTTAGACTTAGGTTGTACTTGTCCAATAGTCTTGTGTTTCTTTGTTACTGAAATACCCGACGTTGTCCGTGGTTTGATGATTTATCCCTACAACATTTAAAAATCTTGGGTGTCGGTCATGCTCCCAAGGTTTGCTTGACAAATCAGACAAGGCTGCAGAAATTTATGGGAATGAAGGAACGAACCAGAGCAGACATATAGTGCGCGATAACCGACTTACATTGGCTAATTGTAGTCTGCTCGGACTTGTCTCAACGAACTGGGCGGGAACGCAAGATGTGGGCGAGATGCGACCTAAAACATGTCAAGTCAAGGTCGCGCGCGCGCTTAATAATTAAGGCTGTAGACGGAGATGAACTGGTGGGATGACGTTTTAATTCATGACACTGCACGTGGGTAGTCGCTCGTGGTGTTTCAGGTTGCTAGGAAACTGCGGATAGTCGCTTGTCTAGTGTCGTCAGCGAAGTAACTCTACATTCCCTTGAATTCACGAGTGAAATGTATGATCTGGTTTGAATTCACGGCTTGTGAACACAGGCATCGCCTACATGAAAATGTTCGTGTATACGTGGACCAATCACAAATAACCCGCATCGCATCTGAAACACATCCACGCTGCGTTTCTGAGTCTAGTAACTGCAGCCAATGTGATTCTACATTGTAGTTATCCATTATAAGAAGTATCCTAGAATCCTCAAATATAATATTCACTACCTGGTTGCGTTTACTAATGGTTTATCCCAAAATGAATTGGTAATTATCTATTTCTATATATAAACCGTCGGGTTGGCAGGCCCTGGTCCGATTAACTCAGCGGGTTAGAGCAACCTGAGGGATACTGGAAGATCCAAGGTGAAATCCTGGCTGTGGGTTTGAATTTTTCAATGTGATTCTACATTTAAATTCCACAAACTTGTTTTCATTTGTATAAATCTCCGTACACTGGAGTTTAATTTTATCGTTTTGAGTCAATTTGGGTTTTATCACATTTCGTTAAATTTTTATATTTAAAAGAGCAATTCTTGTATATAAATATATTCCGCGTAACTTGGAAACGGGTCTAACGATTTCCATCAAATTTTGTATTCAGATAGGGTTTTGCTTTTTAAGTTTATCTATATAGGTGTAATTCCCGAAAAAAATGCGGTTTTACATAAAAAATAACATTTTTTATTCCCGCTTCTACAGTGCAATTCTTGTATATATATTCCGGTATTTCAAAAACGGCTCTAAAGTTTTGGTTAAATTTTTGTATACATGCATATTATATTCAGTGTTTTCTATACTCACTTTTAGGTATCACATTCACATCTCTTTCTCTACACACTCTTCTATAAACAATTTTTGCATAAAAACGTGACTTTAAACACACACACACACACACACACACACACACACACACACACACACACACACACACACACACACACACACACACACACACACACACACACAATTATCCCGTTTTAACATAAGTCATACCATGTTCTGTGTGTTTGAAATAGAAATGCTATTACATTCACACTGTTTTCTCCTCTCACTTTAAGGTAATACATTCACATCTCTTTCTCTACTCACTCTTCTACAAAGAAGTCATACAATCTTCCGTATGTCTGAAATAGAAATGCTATATATTATATTCTTATTGTTTTCTCTACTCACTTTTAGGTAACACATTCACATCTCTTTCTACTCACCCTTCTACGAATAAGTCATACAATTTTCTGTATGTTTGAAATAAAAATGCTGCAAATTACACTCAGTGTTTTCTCTACACACTTTTAAGTAACACATTCACATCTGTTTCTCTTCTCACTCTTCTAAAGACGAAAAACGCCCAAGTACCTTAAGTACCAAGTACCTTAAATGCCGTGTATTACATGGCGATTTTGAAGGTTAGATATAGTGCTAATATTTCGAGATGTGTTTATGTTTATAAAAGTCGGTGGGTCTATGTAGACTACAAAAACGCTCAATATTGACTTCCATGTTGTAACTTTGGGCTATCTTGTTGCCACTTACATAGAAAATCTCATAAGGGTTTAAGTAACATCAATATAACCTTCTTTATTCTCTGTAAATTAGCTCCTAAGAAAACAAAAGTAACAGTAAATTTAGCTGTGTTATTACTCTATGATCGATGTCCAACAATATATGAACTATCTGTTCCTTTATTTTATGAGGCATACGTAAAATTAAATAATTGTGTGAAATGGAATGCGAATCCGAATTGTAACCTAGCTATAATTTTGGGTAATATTGCGTATGTGTTAAAGTGGAATTTTCGTCAGAAATATCTATAATGTGGAATGTTTGGTACCTACCTAAATAACTTAAATTCCAACTTTGGTTTTTAATCGACTTTTCGTTTTTGAGTTATGCTGTCCACAGACTGACACACACACAATCAGATACACACACGGACCTTTTTCTAAAAATGCTTTTTTTTGGGGGGGCGGGGGGTCTCAAAACATATATTTCCGGTGAATTCTCGACATCGAATTTTTGGGTGGAATACAATACTTCCCCTACTAACCAGAAGAGAAAGTAAAACGCACACCGTATATTTATATTGAGATTTTTTAAACGCATTAAACAGTGGTTTAGAGGTCACACAAAATGAAAATAAAGGATTTTCTATTGCATTTATGGAAAATGAGTCGCGACAGCAAACAGTTCGATACTCGGTCAGAGTTGAAAGTTTTCCATCCGGCGAGATACTATCTCTAGCATCTTCGCATGTTATGAAACATAATTCTCAAAGATCGCGGGCGTTCTTGCGTTGGTTCAGGAATCTTTGTGCTAATAACTTAACAGCCATATTACTTAAAGGGAACCCATTTAAGCAAACATTATACTTAGTCTCAGAGAGAGTTTCACCCTGTTTGAAGATTGTGTCTCGTATTTCAGAAAGTTCACTCATATTTCATAGGTACTAGTCAACTAATTGCACTGTGACAGAATGGAAGGTCAACACAGGTAGAAGGAATAGCAGTGGCGGCACAGTTGCTGTATCAAAAGACTTGCACTGTTATTGACTGTGCATACAAGGTGAAAGAGAAATAATATCTTATATTGAATTCAACTGAGTGCTTAATAGAGCAAATAAATATTTTTTTTTCTAGTATTCGAGAACTCGCGGGTTCGATCTCAGTCGACGGACCACTTTGACTTGCGATTTCCGTGCTATCCCCTTTTCACCAAGCAAATGCTCTCATCTTTCAGGTTTGACTATTCCGGCAAATGCGCACAGATGGCACAGTTGATTGCACTCTTCCCTTGGCATCCTTGGAAGTTGCTGCCCAGGCCGATAGGGTCGCCTCGTCACACACTTTGGTTGTGTCATTATCTGTAACTATAAGGGACTTCTGTGCGTCTCTGGGCTTCACTTTGCCTCATCCCTTGGCAGCCCTCAGTGGATCGTGGTGTCTCCTTCCATGACAAAATCTTATTTCCGAAATGATTCACTCTACACAAAAATTTGTCTGGACATAAAGTGTGTTTTAGCAAGATCTACATTTTTTGTATAGTAAGATTTGGTCTATCTCTTACGATTTACCAGTTACGCGAAGGTTATCCAGAGTAAATACGACTACAGGGGCTATAGCCAGAAAATTCAAGATATACATGTCATTTGTAATAAAATATCCCAAACATATGACATTTTAATCAAAATCGTTTAAGCCATTTTCAAAAAAAATCAATCTTTCGACAAATTTGTTCAGAGATTTAGTCACAGTAAATATAAGACGAAAAGTGAGCGATAAAGGAAATGATTGAAGATCTGACCACAAGATTTCTTGTCGCGCTGGTTGGAAACATTTCGTCGGGTTAAAGCGCCCCAAGGGACGTGGTTAAGTTCGAAATTACATTAACGCCCAAGTCCAACTTAGTAGCAGCGCGCGGAACAACGTTTCGCCTATCCTCAGGCACTCCCCAGAGAGCAGCAAAAGATTTTTGCCCTCCTAGTCTGTGTAAGGCATTAATAAATTATACTTCACACAATGGCCGTCGTGTATTTGCATTCACAAGCCTCAAAACTTAGGTTTGTTCAACTATTGACGTCAGTTATAAACATTTGAATGCTGTTTCCGTTTATTACGTACTTTAAACTCGTTTCCAAGCCCCAAAAAATAATCTGGCATATTGCACTCACATGACTTTCTCTACTCTTGTATTAACCATTCTTACAAACTCTTATTCCTATATCTTCTTCATGTTAGTTGAGATAAACATTTGTACAAATTATCTTATTGCTTATTTCCTTGTAGGTACAAGGAAGAGAGCTTTGAGATTCCGTTCTCTTTGCACACTTAACATATAAAAAATGAATAACGATGTTCCATTTCACGAAAGTTCTAAGCTTTCCGAAACTCACACACACACAACAAGGAATATCTCCAAATTGGTTCACTCTACAAAAAAATTGTCGGGACATAAATTGTGTATTTTAGCAAGATCTACATTTTTTGTACAGTAAGATTTTGTCTATCTCTAACGATTTACCAGTTATGCAAAAGTCGTCCAGAGTAAATACAACTACAGGGGCTATAGTCAGAAAATTCAAGATATACATTTCATTTGTTATAAAATATCTCAAACATATGACATTTTAGTCAAAATCGTCAGAGCCATTTTCAAGAAAATCAAAATTTTCGAAAAAATTTCTATGTAAAGGGTAGTTTATGGTGGGACTATTTTCTTCAAAATCTTTGTGTCGCTTCCTTGAAAGACATTAAACTTAAATACTCACTTTGGTTTATAACCGACTTTTCGTTTTTGAGTTATGCTGTCCACAGACTGACAGACTGACACACAGACACACACACGGACCTTTTTCTAAAAATGCTTTTTTTGGATTCAGGGGGCCTTAAAACAGATATTTCAGGTGAAATCTTGACATCGAATTTTTGGTGGAATACAATACTTGCCCTACTTACCAGTAGAGAATGTAAAAATGAACAACCATGTTCCACTTCACGAAAGTTTTAAGTTTTCCGAAACTGACACACATAACGAGGAATATCTCCGAAATGGCTCACCCTACAAAAAATTTATCGGGACATAAATTGTGTGTTTTAGCAAGATCTACATTTTTTGTACAATAAGATTTTGTCTATCTCTAACGATTTACCAGTTACGCAAAAGTCGTCCAGAGTAAATACGACTACAGGGACTATAGCCAGAAAATTCAAAATATACATTTCATTTGTTATAAAAATATCTCAAACATATGACACTTTAATCAAAATCGTCGGAGCCATTTTCAAGAAAATCAAAGTTTTCGAAACATTTTCCATGTCAAGGGTATTTTCGTCAAAATCTTCGTTCGCATCCTTGAAATACATCAACCTTAAATACCAACTTTGGTTTTTAAGTGACTTTCGGTTTTTGAGTAATGCTATCCACAGACACACACACTGACACTCGGACCTTTTTCTAAAAATGCTTTTTTTCAGATTCAGAGGTCCTCAAAACACATTTTGCGGTGTAATGATGTATTTTCTTTTATTTCAGGTAAGTTTTGTTCCCGCTGAAATGGCCTCGAGTGCAGGCAGTGTGAGAGCGAGTTGTCAATTTTAATACATAACCTATACATACATGAAAATCCATTAGGTAGATATATAAATTTCCATACAGCTTGTTGCGTGCACAGTTCTTCTCTCTTTTTCGTATCAGAGATACACATAGGTATTCTGTACAACAATTCGTGGTTTGCAATTCGACGAATCGCTGTTATAAAAAGAGATAGCCATATTGACATGATTCTGTTTGTCCAGTCTGACGTCATGTTCGTATTCTGTTTTACTAGCGATAATTCTGTTCGGAGCGCAAACTGGAAAAATAGTGTAGCTTTATCCCTTACACTCACAAAAGATACAATCACCACATTTCCATGTGGAATTCAAATCGATTTGAGTTCTCATTCTCAAAATCTATTTAAAATACACAAAGGACCTATTTTTTACAGGTTTGCCAATATGAACCAAGTGACCAAGATGAAAGCCTAAATTATTTATGCCTGAAACTTGAAGATGTAACTTTTTGTTAATATCCATACCGGTTTATAGGAGTCTACTGAAGGAAATTAGCAGTCGCAGATGACACTAGTCTACAAAAATTAACTTTTTATCTTTCACAAGAATTAAAATAACAGATTCTAAAAGTATTTTTCGTGCTGAATTCAAATATAATTACAGTTTGTCCGCATCGGGCAGGAGTTTTGTGTGATATTCATTTGAATTTTTATAATATTCTAAAAAATCCGTAACTAGCTATCTAACTACTGATTCTGACTTACCTAGAAAGTGGTAGATAGTGATTTTCGGGTATATTTTGCATCTGGAACGTCTCTCATTTTAGTCCAACAGTAGTCAGCCAGCATATTGGAACTCCACTTGCCTTGGTACCTCTTCTCTATTGTAGAAATTTGCTGATGAAAACGCTCACCGTGTTCATCGCTGACAGCTCCAAGGTTTTCGGGGAAGAAGTCCAAGTGAGAGTCCAAGAAGTGAATTTTTAAGGACATGTTGCATCCCATAGCTTTATAAGAATGCAGAAGATCAGCCACTATGTCACGATAGTTTTCTGCTTTATGGTTTCCAAGAAAATTGCAACATAAACTTTTGAAAGACTGCCAGGCTGCTTTCTCCAGTGGATTTAACAGTCCCTCGAAATGTTCATCAGCCATTAATGATCGGATTTGTGGTCCTATAAAAACTCCTTCTTTCAATTTAGCATCACTGACTTTGGGGAATTTCGATTTCAAGTACAAGAATCCATCAGAAAGTTTATCCATAGCTTTGACGAAATTTTTCATAACTCCTAACTTAATATGCAATGGAGGTAAAAATATTTTTTCAGGATTCACTAAAGGGACACATGCCACATTTTTCTGGCCAGGGAGAAGAGATTCACGTTTTGGCCTTGACTTTCTAACGTAGTGAGACTTCTTATCTCTGCTGTCCCACTCGCACAAAAAACAGCAAAATTTGGTGAACCCAAGTTGCAAACCAAGCAATAAAGCAATGACCTTTAAATCACCACAGATATTCCATTCATATTTTCCATATTGTATTTTCTCTAAAATTAGTTTCATATTTTGATGTCTCTTTCATAGCGGCATGCGCTACTGGTATTGATGGAAGTTCATTGCCAATATGTAGCACCACAGCCTTCAAACTTACTTTAGAGGAGTCTATGAACAATCGCCACTCATCTGGTCGGTGTTGATGCCCAAGAGTTTCCATAAGTGAACAAATATTACAAAACACAACCCCATATTCTTCAGAGAAGTATTCTTTGAAAACACTATGGCGGCTACGATAACTACTTATTCTTACATCTTTTTGGAGTAAATTCCACCCTTTGAGTCTGGAAGTTAAAACTTCAGCTTGCAGTTTAGACAGATTTAAATCCCGAATCAGGTCATTAAGGTCTTGCTGATTGGGAAAGTATGGTTCTGATGAACAGCTACTGGCTTCATATGTAAGATCATTTTTATTTTCATCTGAATCATTTTGAGTTTCAGTTAGGTCAGAATCAGAGTTATCACTTAAGGTTGTATCTACATATACTGGTACGGGGAACTCTTCACTGTGTAAGACAGGTCTCAATGCAGATTGCAAATCCGGATACTTAACTGTATATTTTGTTTTAGATGTGATTCCTTTAATATTTGTCAAACAAAAATAACAGTCAGTTGAATGATCCTTCGGTTCCCTCCAAATCATGGGAATTGCAAATGGCATATGATGGGTACCATTTTTCCACCCAGTCAGCAGTCTAACACACGAAACACAGCATGTATTTGGGGCCCAGCTCTTATCAAAATCACCAACTTGACAGCCAAAGTAAAGATGATAACACTTCTTTACAAGTGGGGTCATATTTCGCCTCTGAGACTTGAAGGTCAGCTCACCACAAATATAGCAGAAATTATCTGCATGATTTACACACTTTCTTGGCATGATGAAAACATTAAGCACTGAAATACAACATGCACAACATACACAATACACTTCTAAACAGAAAGGAAGGAAATATTTCACTAGTGAACAATGTCACAGTCAGCTCAATACTGACACATCACAATGCCAGACAGGTCTGAGCATGTCTAAACATGAATGAACCTGCACAGTCTTGTTTTGTGGTGCTTCAGCGTGATATTACAAATAATTTCAATAAATACGGCTTGAGTAAAATAGTATGAGGTAAAGGTTCCTATGACAGGTCAAAGAAAACGCTAAAATCATATTTTGAAAAGTAGCTTTCACAGAAAAACTATGTCTGATGGGAAAATTCTGACTACATATCTGAATTCAGGATGAAAAAATGCACTAGATTCACTATTTAGATTTCTTGTGAAAAAAATCTTGTCGACCAGTTTGACCTTGGGCATTTGACACCAAAACTACCAGATGTAAGTGCTTTATTGTCTGTTATATAAAGTTAGTCAAACTCAATCGAAACATATTTACTGCTGTATTGTGTATTCTGACGTTTCCTTCTTCGAATTATTTCATGCATTTCAGCATTAGATGCTTCACCGAAGCTAGAGTCAGCCATTTTTACTTTCTCTACTGGTAAGTAGGGGAAGTATTGTATTCCACCCAAAAATTCGATGTCAAGATTCCACCGGGAATATATGTTTTGAGACCCCCTGAATCCAAAAACAAGAATTTTTAGAGAAAACGTTCGTGTGTGTGTCTGTGTGTCTTTGGGCAGTATAACTGAAAAACCAAAAGTCACTTAAAAATCAAAGTTAGTATTTAAGTTTAATGTATTTCAATGATGCGACACGAAGATTTTGAAGAAAATAGCCCCACCCTAAACTACCATTTACATGGAAAATTTTTCGAAAATTTTGATTTTCTTGAAAATGGCTCTAACGATTTTGATTAAAATCTCATATGTTTGAGATATTTTGATGACAAATGAAAAGTATATCTTGAATTTTCTGGCTATAGCCCCTGTAGTCGTATTTACTCTGGACGACTTTTGTATATCTGGTAAACCGTTAGAGATAGACCAAATTATACTCTACAAAAAATGTAGATCTTGCTAAAATACACAATTTATGTCTCAATAAATTTTCTTGTAGGGTGAACCATTTCGGAGATATTCCTTGTTATTTCTGTGAGTCTCTGAAAACTTAAAGCTTCCGGGAAATGGATTTGATTTGATTTGGTTTAAGGGCGCTCAACTTCTAGGTCATCAGCGCCCTTAAAAGATTCATGGCAATAGCCAGATATAAATTTCACTCAAACAATAAAAATACTAGCAACAAGAAAAATATACAACGGTAAAAAGCAGTGGCAATAGCCAGATATGAAACAAGGTGATAAATATGTCCAAAATCAGAAACAGATAATTAAAAATTTTAAATCCTCAAATTGATATTACACTCCGCTAAAAAATTAAAAACTCTATCAACCGCTGTTTTGTCGTCCGCTAGGACCTCTGCAAGTCTGGCAGGCAGCTGCAGAGAATCCCGAAGGTGCGCTAGAGAGCAACACTCCAGCAGCACGTGGCGAACCGACAAAACGTTGTCACACAGCGGACATAGAGGCGCAGGGTCCCTATTAAATAGGTAACGATGTGAACAATTGCAGTGCCCTATTCTTAATCGAGCCAAACTAACCTCCTCGCGACGAGGTGCGCGACAGGAAGTTACCCAGTTTATCGGTAGTTCTTTCACTTCTCTCAGCTTATTACCGCGGAGAGCTGACCACTCGTCGTGCCAGGACGACAGCACCGCTCTCCGCACTTCAAGCCTAAAGTCTTCCGAAGTAACACGTGAGATGGTAATACTGGGTTCTGTAGTTGCCATCTTTGCTGCTAAATCTGCCATTTCATTCCCCGGCAAACCTACGTGACCAGGAATCCATGCACACACCACGTCAACACCAGAAGCGTGTAAAACATGGAGGGCATCCTGGATACGTTGTACAATAGGGTGGGGGTTGTACAACTGACAAAGGCTCTGCAGTGCACTAAGGGAATCGCTCAAAATCAAGCAGTCACCTAATTTACGACGGCGCACATACAAAACGGCTCGATAAATTGCATGAAGCTCTGCAGTAAAAATGGAGGTGCTATTTGGAAAACCGAATGTATATGGTTCGGTTCCATAAACATAAGCACATCCAACACCGTTGGTGCTCTTTGATCCATCGGTGTAAATATATTGACGGTCAGTGTAGCCTGACAAAAATTCTAAGAAACACGTGCGGATACTTGAAATAGGCATCGTGGACTTCTGGTGTATGGTCATCCCAAGATCTACATGGGGCGTACCAGATAGCCAAGGGGGGTAAAGTCTCTCGCCCTTGGCGAACATCACAGGCAGTTCCACTCCAAGCTTCACTAGGAGCTCTTGGAAACGGAACCCCGCAGGCTTAGGACTAAGGGTGCTATTCCTATATCGTTCTCTTAGCGTGGTGGTGAAAAAAGAAGCGAAGGTAGGGTGCTTAGGCATACACCTAAGCGCACAACCATAATTTGCCAAGAGAATCTCACGCCGATATTGCAGAGGAGGTTCTGCGGACTCGGCGTAAAGGCTCACCACTGGGCTTGTTGGGAAAGCTCCTGTTGCAATGCGGATGCCCCTATTATGGACCACGTCTAATTTTCTCAGCAGAGTTGGTCGTGCTGACGAATAAACAATACACCCATAGTCTAGCTTGGATCGGACCAATGCGCGATATATTCGCAACAAAATCGTCCGATCCGCTCCCCACGATTTGCCATTCAGTACTCGCATAATATTTAGGGAACGGTCACATCTCGCTCTTAGCTGTGCAATATGCGACGACCAACTAAGCTTCCTGTCCAAGATCAAACCCAGGAAGCGCGTCTCTTCTGCGAAGGGAAGTGAATCTGGACCAAATCGGAGCGAAGGTGGTAATCGTCTCCTACGGCGCCAGAAATTAACGCAGATTGACTTCTCAGTTGAGAAACGGAAGCCGTTTTTCTCGCTCCATTCTCTAAGGTTGTCCAAACATTGCTGCAGGCGCCGTTGTAAGAACGCCGTGCGCTGAGAAGTGCAATAGACAGCGAAGATGTCTACGAATAGGCATGACGAAACTCCAGGTGGAACACATTTCCAGATGGAGTTAATTGTTATAGCAAAGAGCGTGACACTTAGCACCGAACCCTGAGGTACTCCCTCCTCCTGAACAAAGGAATTAGAAAAAACCTAGCCGACCCTTACTCGGAAAAGGCGGTCCTTCATAAACTCCTGAATGAAAAGTGGTAGGCGTCCACGTATGTTCCAGGCATACAGGGAACGTAGAATCTCTGCTCGCCAGCACGTATCATAAGCCTTCTCAAGATCGAAAAATATGCCAACGGTTTGACAGTTCTTCATAAAGCCGTCCATTATCTGTGTTGATATTGACACAAGATGGTCAACAGTTGAACGGCGTCGTCGAAAACCACACTGGATGTTAGTAGGTTACGACTTTCTAACCACCATACCAATCGTCCATTGATCATGCGTTCCATCACCTTGCAAACGCAACTGGTGAGGGAAATAGGACGATAGCTGGAGGGAAGATGACGGTCCTTCCCAGCCTTCAAGATGGGAATAACGGTGGCCTCCCGCCAATTTTCTGGGAGTGTACTGTCAACCCAAACACGATTATAGACCTCGAGCAGGAATTCCCTACCTTCAGGAGAGAGCTGTTGTAACATTTGTACACGAATACCGTCCGGTCCTGGTGCTGAACATCGCGAAGATTTCAGGGAATGCTCCAGCTCCGCCATGGTGAAAAGGCGATTGTAATCTTCTACGTTTCTAGAACGAAACGAGAAGCCTTGAGATTCCACCTGAGTTTTAATTGGAAGGAACTCAGGGGAGTAGTTTTCCGAGCTAGACACTTGTGCGAAAGCACTGCCAAAGGTATTGGCCACTTCAAATGAATCAACAACAGCTCCTGTGACTGTTTTTAAT
The DNA here is from genome assembly GCA_030765045.1 of Tenodera sinensis. NCBI lineage: Eukaryota > Metazoa > Arthropoda > Insecta > Mantodea > Mantidae > Tenodera > Tenodera sinensis. Next base: position 177,617,825 of record CM060966.1, read on the forward strand.
CCCGCTATTGGTATTTGGGTCGTTTTAGCTGCAACACGCCTTAATCTATCCCACACAACCGAGGAAGGTGTGTGTCGGTTAAATGAAGCTACAAATTTGCTCCATGATGACTTTTTGCTATCCTTAATGACTCGTCTGGACCTGGCGCGCATTTTCTTGTATTCGATTAGGTTTTCCAAAGTAGAGTGACGTTGGAAAACCCTAAGTGCACGCCTTCGAGCACGAATGGCATTCCGACATTCTTCCGTCCACCAGGGGACGGGAAATCGACGGGGGTGTGTAGTCGACCGCGGAATCGATTGTTCAGCAGCAGAGAGAATCGTCTCCGTGAGATGCTGCGCCAAATTATTCACTGAGTCATGCTCGTTGTAGGTAAAGACAGCCAACTGGGTGTAAATGTTCCAGTTGGCATGGTCCAAACGCCATCTGGGCATACGTGTGGAAAATGTATCTTGTGTCAAGAGACTAATGAGACATGGGAAGTGGTCACTAGAGTGTAAATCAGAGATGACATTCCGTTGTAAGGAGACTGCCAACTGAGGTGAACAAACTGCAAGATCGAGGTGTGAGAAGGTGCTGTGAGAGTCAGAAATGAATGTAGGCTCTCCAGTGTTGAGGAGAGCTAGGTTGTGACTGTCCAGGAAATCGGCAATGAGCGTACCTCATGCACAAGCGCGACTTGAACCCCAAAGTGGGTGGTGCGCATTGAAGTCTCCCACCAACAGAAACGGTGTTGGCAACTGGGAAACTAGATATTCTAAATAAATGTGCGAGAAGTCATGGGACGGAGGCAAATAAAGATTGCAGATGGTGAAATGTATGTTTGGCAGTTTAATCCGTACAGCAACTGATTGTATATCAGAGTGCAAAGGTAGAGTTTGCATATATACGTCATCTCTAACCAGCATCATAGCGCCGCCATGTGCCGGTACACCCTCTTCTGGTGTGACATCACACCGTACTGGGGTGTATCGCCTTAGATGGAAAGCGTCTCGAGGACGCAGCTTAGTCTCTTGCAAACATGCGACCAGAGGTTCGTTTTCTTTGAGCAAAAGCTCAAGTTGTGGACGTTGGCTTCTTATACCACGTAAGTTCCATTGAAGGATAGCCATATTGCATTGTGTATGGGATAGGTAATTCCAAGGTAACTCTTCATTACTTTGGAGTAGGCGGTTGTCGAAGTAACTTAGCCCTTTTCTTTTCTCTTGGGCTGACATTCTTGTCTGGCGCTTTTTCGCGCCTCTTTTCTACTGGGGGTCTCCCAGTGTGGGCAGATTCCAACTCCATGTCCTCTGCCGAAGACGTCCGGGTTCCGATACTGAATTTTGGTTCGAGAGCTTCGAACCGATTTGACACGGAGACCGGCGAAGATGAAAGACGCCGGTCAGAGTCCACCCCTGAAGATTCTCCAGAAGAGGATATTCGAGATCTTCGAGGAGATGTTCGTGGACTCTTACATCCCTTCGATGTACTGGGACTAGACATACTATTTTCCTTGAGGAAGTCGGTCCTTGTGTAACTCTTTTTAAACTTGATCGGTGAGGCTTCATATCTTACGGGCTTGCTAGCTTTTGCACTGATCTTGGTGCTCTTGATGGTGATGTAACACTGATGTTCTTTGCACTTGAAGATTTTGTGGACGTTGACACAGATGTGCGCGCTGATGTTGAAGGCTTTGGAATAGAGCTACGGGCTACAAGTATCTTTTCAGATATTGTTGCCCCATTGAAATCGCTGGTCTGCGTTGCGATCTCTCTGCTCGGTACCGGTTTAGCTACAACTGAGCTATAGGTCCCAGACCTTGGAACAGAGGGTTGGCGTATATGCAAGAGCTTCCGGGCTTCTAAGAAGGACACCTTCTGTTTAACCCGTATCTCTTGGATCGCTCTTTCTTCTACAAAACGGGGGCAATCTCGGGAACTGGATGGATGTTCACCTCTGCAGTTTATGCATGACGGAGCTGCAGTTCATGCACCATCGTGGAATTCATCTCCACATTGAGGGCATGTAGCTTATCCCTTGCAAAACTCGTTTGTATGCCCAAAGCGTTGGCATTTAAAACACCTGAGTGGGTTCGGGATGAACGGCCTAACTTCGATGGATTCATACCCTGCCTTAATCCTTTGCGGGAGATCTACCCGATCAAAGGTCAGGAATAGGGTACGTGTTGGCATCAGTTCACCACCTTCTTTGCGTTGAACCCGGTAAACATTAGTAACGCCCTGTTCCATAAGATTTTCTTGAATCTCCTCATTGCTTAAATCATCCAATGCACGGGTGTTTATCACGCCGCGCGAGGAGTTCAAAGTTCTGTGCATCTGAACGCTGACAGGATAACTTGCTAGCATATTCGCTTTCAGTATCTTAGCTGCCTGGGTGGATGAATGTGTTTCAACCAGCAGCGTGCCATTGCGAGATCTAGTGCATGACTTTACTGGACCAGCAATGTTATCCAAACCCTTTTGTATGGTAAATGGGATCACCGATAAAAATTTCTTGTCTCCCTCAGTTCTTGATATTACTAAGTAGCGAGGACCACTCGACTCTGCTACTTCCTTTACATAAACTTTAATGTTTTTTTTTGTTTTGAGTTTTTTGAGAACTCACGGCGATGTCATCCTCCACCATTGCAAATGTCTCCGATGGCATGCTCACATCCTGGGCGCCACCCCGGCTTAGGTGAGAGTCCTGGCCTGGACCTTGCTCACCCTAGGGTCTCACCTCCCAATGTATAGACAGAGGGACCCAATCGCCTTCAGGAGTGCATCAGCTCATGCAATGGCCCCTCCCCGGGACTGACCTTTATCAGCGGATACGCACACAGATCCTACATGATAACCAGGGGCTGGGACTTACTCAGTCACCCCTTGCGTCACCCCATCCTCCGACGACCCGCGCGTAGGTTATCCATCAGACTGTGTACAGGGAGGTAACAGGAGGGAGGTCAAACACAAAAGTGGACCAAAGTTGATTGGGCGTTTGGCATGTGCCCTCTCACCTCTTGGAGGAACCCAATCGAGAGTATGGCTCGGGGCCCCGGGTACGCCAAACCCGTACCTACCATAGTAGGAGCCCCTGGGGGAGTTTGATTTCGGAGTCCTCTTCTCCTAGATGAGTCGTCGACCAAGACTACCGAGCCTCATCCACCCGTTTTGGAATGTTCTTAGCTTCCCCTCACCTCTTGCCTACCAGTGGTCAAACAGACACTTAGTAGGCCGTCTGGCTCAGGCAGACAAGGCGACACTCCTTCGGAGGGGCCGGGAAATGGAGCATCGTTGTTTTTTTTTTTTTTTTTTTTTTTTGTTAACCGTGCAAAGAGAACGGAATCTCAAAGCTTAAAACATTTGACTATCGCACAAAGTCTACTGTATTCTAAGGACAGTGCAGTGACAATTGAGTTCAGAGGACGTGATAATGCAGTTTGATAAATTTTTCGCGAATGAAAGCTGTCATTGGTGGAACATGAAATTGCTAAGCACGTGATTGGCTGATTCACTCAGACCTTGTCACAGTTTACAAAATCTGCATTACTGCTGTTTTTAATTATTCACTGAATAGAGGACTCGGCATGTGGGCGACTAAATACTAATCCAGCTCGTTTTTATTTTGAATGTTGCCCGGACTGGTTCGAGTGCTTTCCTTTCATACGCCTGGAAAAAAAAAAGACATTAATAAGTTGAACGTATTCATGGACTAATTGGAGGTTTTTGCATTCATGCGTGTCGTGTGCAAATTGCAGCATCAGTTTTCAATGGTTTCGTTTTCTAATGAGTCGCCCAGAGGAATCTATACTTGTGACGTTCTTATGTTCTAAATGTGGGAGCAGGAGATTGAGTTAGAAACCGCCGCCTTCCTTCCTTCATTCCCTCCTTCCTTCCTTATTCCTTCCTTAGTCCTTCCTTATTCCTTCCTTCCTTACTTATTCCTTCCTTCCTTCCTTCCCTCCTTCCTTCCTTATTCCTTCCTTCCCTCCTTCCTTATTCCTTCCTCCCCTCCTTCCTTCCCTCCTTCCTTCCTTATTCCTTCCTTCCCTCCTTCCTTCCTTATTCCTTCCTTCCCTCCTTCCTTCCCTCCTTCCTTCCCTCCTTCCTTCCTTATTCCTTCCTTCCCTCCTTCCTTATTCCTTCCTTCCCTCCTTCCTTCCTTATTCCTTCCTCCCCTCCTTCCTTCCCTCCTTCCTTCCTTATTCCTTCCTTCCCTCCTTCCTTCCTTATTCCTTCCTCCCCTCCTTCCTTCCCTCCTTCCTTCCTTATTCCTTCCTTCCTTCTTCCCTCCTTCCTTCCTTCCTTCCTTCCTTCTTCCTTCCTTCCTTCCTTCCTTCCCTCCTTCCTTCCTTATTCCTTCCTTCCTTATTCCTTCCTTCCCTCCTTCCTTCCTTATTCCTTCCTTCCCTCCTTCCTTCCTTCTTCCTTCCTTCCTTCCTTCCTTGTTCCTTCCTTCCCTCCTTCCTTCCTTCTTCCTTCCTTCCTTCCTTCCTTATTCCTTCCTTCCTTCCTTCCTTCCTTATTCCTTCCTTCCTTCCTTCCCTCCTGCCTTCCTTCTTCCTTCCTTCCTTATTCCTTCCTTCCTTCCTTATTCCTTCCTTCCTTCCTTCCCTCCTGCCTTCCTTCTTCCTTCCTTCCTTATTCCTTCCTTCCTTCCCTCCTGCCTTCCTTCTTCCTTCCTTCCTTATTCCTTCCTTCCTTCCTTATTCCTTCCTTCCTTCCTTCCCTCCTGCCTTCCTTCTTCCTTCCTTCCTTATTCCTTCCTTCCTTCCTTCTTCCTTCCTTCCTTATTCCTTCCTTCCTTATTCCTTCCTTCCTTCCTTCCCTCCTTCCTTCCTTCCTTCCTTATTCCTTCCTTCCTTCCTTCCCTCCTTCCTTCCTTATTCCTTCCTTCCCTCCTTCCTTATTCCTTCCTTCCCTCCTTCCTTCTTCCTTCCTTATTCCTTCCTTCCTTCCCTCCTTCCTTCCTTATTCCTTCCTTCCCTCCTTCCTTATTCCTTCCTTCCCTCCTTCCTTCTTCCTTCCTTCCTTATTCCTTCCTTCCCTCCTTCCTTATTCCTTCCTTTCTTCCTTCCCTGATAAAAGATAACACACTTTTCATACTATTGTCTCACTCACTTTCAAACACCTCTATGTAAAAATCTGATGTGTTCCACTCACATGACTTTCTCTACTCTTGTACTAACCATTCTTACAAACTCTTATTCCTATATCCTCTTCATGTTAGTTGAGATAAACATTTGTACAAATTATCTTATTCCTTATTTCCTTATAGGTACAAGGGGAATATTACAATACAGTAGACTTTGTGCGATAGTCAAATCTTTTAAGCTTTGAGATTCCGTTCTCTTTGCATGGTTAGCATATAAAAAAATGAACAACGATGCTCCATTTCTCGGAAGTTTTAAGTTTTCCGCAACTCGCACACATAACAAGGAATATCCCTGAAATGGTTCACCCTACAAGAAAATTTATTTGGACATAAATTGTGTATTTTAGCTAGATCTACATTTTTTGTATAGTATGATTTGGTTTATCTCTAACGGTTTACCAGTTATGCAAAAGTCCTCCACTACAGGGGTTATAGCCAGAAAATTCGAGATACACATTTCATTTGTCACAAGAATATCGCAAACATACGACATTTTAAGCAAAATCGTTAGAGCCATTTTCTAGAAAACCAAAATTTTCCAAAATCTTTCTATATGAAGGGTAGTTTAGGGTGGGGCTATTTTCTTCAAAATCTTCATGTCGTATCCTAGAAGGACATGCAACAAAAAATGCCAACTTTGGTTTTTAACTTACTTTTCGTTATTGAGTTATGCTGTCCACAGACTGACACACACACACACACACACACACACACACACACACGCACACACACACACAACTTTTTCTAAAAATGATTTTTTTTTATTCAGGGCGTCTCAAAACATATATTTCTGGTGAAGTCTCGACATCGAATTTTTGAGTGAAATCAATACTTCTCCTAATTACCACCAGAGAAAGTAATAGCTAGAAAAGATAAATTTAAGCATATTGTAATGAAAATTTGTACGCGTGTTATTCCTTACATGTAGGTATTATAGGTATCTGATATGAGTTTGAACAAAATGTAGAATTTAGAACCTTCTCCTATGCGTACACTTAAACACACCCACCACCCTATGCCACTGCAAACATAAAGCAAAACGTTGCACTTTGAGGAAGTGCAGTGCAGCTGACGTCACACCAAGGGGGTTGGTCTGTGTTGTTTCCGGTTTAGCACCATCCCTCGCCACCTTGCCTGCTGTCTGTCAGATGGTGTTAGTTTACACCGAGTAAACACAAAAATATCGAAACACTCCCCACACACGTCACAGCGGTTCCTTCCTCCTTTGAAGTGTCAAGACTGTTACACAGATAAGCAGTTCAACGCTGCACTCACGTGACTTTCTCTACAAATTATCTTATTGCTTATTTCCTTGTAGGTACAAGGAGTGTATGAGCATACCTCTTTAGAAAAAGGTCTGTGTGTCAGTCTGTGGACAGCCTAACTCAAAAACGAAAAGTAGCTTAAAAACCAAAGTTGGTATTTAAGTTTAATGTCTTTCAAGGATACGACACGAAGATTTTGAAGAAAATAGCCCCACCCTAAACTACCCTTTACATTCAAAATGTTTCGAAAATATTCATTTTCTTGAAAATGGCTCTAACGATTTTGATTAAAATGTCATATGTTTGAGATATTTTGATGAAATGTATATCTTGAATTTTCTGGCTATAGCCCATGTACGACTTTTGCATAACTGGTAAACCGTTAGAGATAGACCAAATCATACTATACAAAAAATGTAGATCTAGCTAAAATACACAATTTATGTCCAAATAAATTTTCTTGTAGGGTGAACCATTTCAGGGATATTCCTTGTTATGTGTGCGAGTTGCGGAAAACTTAAAACTTCCGAGAAATGGAGCATCGTTGTTCATTTTTTTATATGTTAACCATGCAAAGAGAGCGAAATCTCAAAGCTTAAAAGATTTAAATATCGCACAAAGCCTACTGTATTCTAATATTCCCCTTGTACCTACAAGGAAATAAGCAATTAGATAATTTGTACAAATGTTTATCTCAACTAACACGAATAAGATATAGGAATAAGAGTTTGTAAGAATGGTTAGCACAAGAGTAGAGAAAATCATTTGAGTGCAACACATCAAATTTTTTAAAAACGTTTCTTTGGAATTAAGGGGCCTTGAAACATATATTTCTGATAAAATTTCGACATGGAATTTTGGTGTGGAATAGAATACTTACCAGTAGAGAAAGTAAAGAGTTTCTTGCTAATATTTGCGGTATCTATCCAAATAAGATTTAGATACATAATGCGGCAGATGGTCAGAGTGTTGCACTATTTTTGCAGCAGGATTTACACGCGTGTCACGGCAAACCACTTTTCGGCCTTCGTCGCCGCTGGAAACAAAAGAGTGTATAATTAGAACAGGTAGGCCGTATCCATTGTCAGAAAAACATCTTCACGAGGCTTCCATATTGAATTAATTACTTTATCAGCGCCTCTACCGGTGACGGCAATAAATAACACTTCCCTTCGTTAGATAAACGCGGAAATAAATTAAACAGTGTCCAGTGTCCAGGATCTGAAGTAAAAGGGAAACAAAAGCCGACCGTAGATCCAGATTACTCGACATAAAACCATTTTTTGCTCGTTAATCTTCATTGAGCTAATTTATCGCTGTGATATATTGGCACTGGAGTTAACACCTCGACTTTTTTTGCCAAGTTGCAGAGAATACGGTTCTTTCTTTCTTTGCAATGAACACCTGTTCTCTTGTTGCGCAATACAACCGGTTCCTCGTGATTACTTTCTCATAGGAAACTTCCGCCTCTTCATTGCGATGGGCATCTTCAGAGTGACTTCTAGCAGGATTAACGTCGACGGAATTTCATTCTTTAAATAAGAGAAATGGCGAGATCAACTCTCGTGTCTGCACGTCCCGGGTTTAAATCCCCCGGTCCAACCAATCTGAGGCTTCGTGGTTTTCCTCATTGGCTAATGTAAATATCTTCAATTAATATTCAACACCATGATCCATAATTTCAACTTAAGTCTAAAAATAGTAAAAATGAAAATAGATGTCACACAAAAGGAATGCTGTGCCATCTATCCACAGATAGTGGAAGCAGTGCCATCTATCCAGATATAGTGGAAGCAGTGCCATCTACCCGTCACAAGAAGAAGTAGCTGCAACTGTAGTTATCTCTGACGAAGGAAGATTGAAGGCTGACTGTCCACCATACACTGAGATATCTCAGTTAACGCGATGCAGACATGAAAATAAAAATTCTGCTGTGTTCCACTAACATTATTTTCTCCATCTCCACTCTTGCAGTAAATATCGTTACAAACTCGTACTCCTCTATCCTCAGGTTACTCATGTTGTATTTTAGAAACTTTCTTATTACTAATTTTCTTACAGGTACAAGGGGAATATTGATAGACTTCTTAAACGTAAGCCACTAATGAACGGCTAAGATTTGAAACTACATCATATCACGGACAACGTCGGATATTTCAGTTAGTAACAAAGAAACGCAAGACTATTGGACAAGTACAACCTAAGTCTAAATGTTGTAGTGATAAATCATCAAACCACGGACAACGTCGGGTATTTCAGTTAGTAACAAAGAAACACAAGACTATTGGACAAGTACAACCTAAGTCTAAATGTTGTAGTGATAAATCATCAAACCACGGACAACGTCGGGTATTTCAGTTAGTAACAAAGAAACACAAGACTATTGGACAAGTACAACCTAAGTCTAAATGTTGTAGTGATAAATCATCAAACCACGGACAACGACGGGTATTTCAGTTAGTAACAAAGAAACACAAGACTATTGGACAAGTACAACCTAAGTCTAAATGTTGTAGTGATAAATCATCAAACCACGGACAACGTCGGGTATTTCAGTTAGTAACAAAGAAACACAAGACTATTGGATAAGTACAACCTAAGTCTAAATGTTGTAGTGATAAATCATCAAACCACGGAAAACGTCGGGTATTTCAGTTAGTAACAAAGAAACACAAGACTATTGGATAAGTACAACCTAAGTCTAAATGTTGTAGTGATAAATCATCAAACCACGGACAACTTTTTTTTTTTTTTTAAATTAGCGTCCTCCAACATTGTGTCATATCGGACGAATGAAATGGGTGAAATGGTGCTCAAATGAGCCCGAGGTCCATGGAGCTTTAAGTTACCCGACATTCGTCTTCTCAGGGTAGGGAAAACCTCGGAAAAAAACCTTACCCGGATAACTTACCCTAAGCGAGATTCGAACTCGCGACCTCTTGAACGTGAGGCAGACACGCTAACCATCACGCTATCGAGGCGGGCTACCACGGACAACGTCGGGTATTTCAGTTAGTAACAAAGAAACACAAGACTATTGGACAAGTACAACCTAAGTCTAAATGTTGTAGTGATAAATCATCAAACCACAGACAACGTCGGGTATTTCAGTTAGTAACAAAGAAACACAAGACTATTGGACAAGTACAACCTAAGTCTAAATGTTGTAGTGATAAATCATCAAAGCACGGACAACGTCGGGTATTTCAGTTAGTAACAAAAGTAGTAGTAATATGTTCCTTCTGGCTCAAGAAGTGGCATAAGTGACATGTTCCCTTTGGCTCAAGAAGTGGCATAAGGGACATGTTTCCTTTGGCTCAATTAGCATAACAATACACCCCCCCCCTCCCCCCTCCCCCCTCCCCCCACATGTGGGAATTTCCAAAAGGCAGTATGTTCCTTCTGGCTCACTTAGCATAAATGTCCCATTAATCAAATCCACCCCTCCCACACCTCTTCCCTCCCCCCTTAAGTGACATTGGTATTTCTTTGGACACGTGGGAATTCCGAAAACAGAGAGGGTGGAAGGTCTGTCGCGATCAGGATGACAAAGGAAGGGTAATTAACGACCCCTGCCCCCCCTGACCCTCCTATTCTAGTGTCTGCATGTGTTTTCGAAAGAAGAACGTGAGGGTAAGAAACCCTACAATGAATGGCCCCTTTCAGATCTTGATATATTTATGTGACAGTTGGAAATGTTCCCCTCTGACAGTTTTTAAAAGAACACGATACAACTTGCAAGGGGGCGAGCATAGACATCCCCATTTTCCTGTCTGAACAGGCCTAGTGTTTTTCTCTTAACAAAGCAGTCAAAGATCACCACCTGCAGGAAGAAACCTTTTCAATAGCGAAAGGATACTTCTGTATTGACGCGTGGACCACCCATGTGGTCCCCCACTGCGAGGGTTTCCCTGCCTTCCCATTGTGTTGAATGGCCGTCCAACCCCTCCAACACTTCAATGCGTTCCCACACAGTGGGGACAAAAGGAAACCTGTAACATAACTCTAGCAGAAAAAACAAACTTGCAGTTCGACATAACGAAACTTTTACTGATCAAAATCTACCCCCCACACACGCATTCTTCCGAAGAAAAACCTATTCTCACTGAAATTTTCGGACCGCACACATCTTTGACTTTGCACTATCCATTAAGCGGAAGGGTAACTCATTCTCCCTATTGTACTTGCAGGTGGCTGCTTCAAGCATTATTTAAGCATTGACAATGACGACAAAAAGTTAAGGGGTTTCTCTTACACATAGAGGCAAAGACAGCAATAGTATTGTATTGAGAAAGGACAGTGTTGTTTGCTTCTTAGGGAGCATCGCCCAATAACGTTATTTTATACTTGCAACATTCATTTTGTGTATAGTATCATGTTCGACGATCAGAGAGGCTGTTTCTCGTTTCTTTCAAGCAAATTTAAGCTTTGACAACATGTTACTTAAGCTGAAAATATTGTCTCGTCTGTTACCCTCACGCAACTTTCTCTACTCTTGCCCTAACAATTAATACAAAATGTTATTTGCACTAACATCTTCGTGTTAGCTGAGATAAACGTTTTCACAAATTATCTCTCTGCTTATTTCCTTTTATGTGCAAGGAGGTATATTAGAGTAAGGAAGGCTTTGTGTACTGATCAAAAGCTACATGCAATTCTACTGAAAAAGCATTCACAAGGGAATTTTTTTGGGTCCATCCACATCTCTTGACTTCGCATTTGTTTATGTTCCCAAAACTCAACTAAAATCATGGAAATATCTCCAAAAAATCATACAGGCACACACACATACTCACACGTAAACACACACACACACACATACACCCCGCACACATGCACACAAATACACATGCACACCTACACACATGAATGCACAACCACACACACATACACACACACACACACACACACACACACAAACAGACATACATACGCGCAAACACACGCACAAAACCGCATAAGCTTCATTTATAATTTCCTTAAATTAAGGACTTTATGTTAGCCAATGCATCACTTTCACAAGGATACTCTACTCAGTTTTCTTTGTGAAATATCCGGGGTGTTTAAGAGGACACTTACTTATACATTTATTTTCTTATTTATAGTATCTTACAAGATTACTATGCTTGTTTAATCCTTGCAAGTAATATTTTCTAAATCGCACCAAAGAATAACGATACCACAATGCAGGAACAGTAAGCACCCGAGGAACGTAGCTGAATCATTGAACCATCAGCAATACAGGTTTCAAAGTAATGGGCAAATTTCAAACACTAAGTAATATCTCGCCTTATTATTAGTTTCTTTATTGACAAATTCGAGAGTTCTGGTCAAAGTAATTACTGCAATAACATATGTTAACATATATAATAACCCCTTTCAATCATACAGAAAATTCTTTTGACTTCATTTCTACATAAACACAAATATTAAAAATCTGATGTGTTACACTCACGTGACTTCTACCCTCTTGTACTTCCCATTCTTACAAAATCTTATTCCTATATCTTCTTCGTGTTAGTTGAGATAAACATTTGTGCAAATTATCTTATTGCTTATTTCCTTGCAGGTGCAAGGAGAATGTTAGAATACTGCAGGCTTTTCTGCCATAGTCTAATGTTTAAAAGCTTTGAGATTCTGTTGTCTTTGCACACTTAAGATATAAAAAATGAACAACAATGATCCATTTCACGAAAGTTCTAAGTTTTTCCGAAACTCACACACATAACAAGGAATATCTCCGAAATGATTCACACTACAAGAAAATTTATTCAGTCGAAAATTGAGTATTTTAGCAAGATCTATATTCTCGATAGTATGATTTGGTCCATCTCTAACGGTTTACCAGTTATGCAAAAGTTGCCCAGAATAAATACGACTACAGGGGATTCACCCAGAAAATTCAAGAAATTAATAAACGTATGACATTGTAATCAAATCGTTAGAGCAATTTCCAAGAAAGTCAAAATTTTCGAAAAATGTTCCATGTAAAGGGTAGTTAAGGGGGATATTTTCTTTTCAAATTCTTCGTGGCGCATCCTTGAAAGACATTAAACTTAAATACTAACTTTGGTTTAACCGACTTTTCGTTTTGAGTTATGCTGAGCACAGACTGACACACACACACACACACACACACACATGCCTACACATACACACACACACACACACACACATGCCTACACATACACACACACACACACACATTTTAGCAAACACACCTACACTCACACACACATTTAGACATGCACACACACGCACACATACACACACGAGCATACACACACATACACACACTCACACACGCGCAGACACCCACACTTACACACATACACTCACACACATGCACCCCAAGCACACACATACACGCACCTTTTTGTAAACCTGCTTTTTTGGATTCAGGGGGGGGGGCCTCGAACATATATTTCCGGTGAAATCTTGACTTCGAATTTTTGGCTGGAGTACGATACTTCCCCTATTGACCAGTAGAGAAAGTAAAAATAGAGGTTGCGACAACTGAGCATAAAAAATACACAACGCTAATTTCATTTCAATATATGAAACTCCTGATATTATTCTTTGTTATCAAATGATTAAAAATTGAAGAGACAGAATAATGAAATTTCATTCATCTTACCCTTGCTATTGAATAAAGTTAGTGAATGAGACCTGATGCTCTGAAAGTATTTATTTTTTCTCAAGTAGTAATAGATAAGGGGTTAATAAAATCTCAACAGGAACTTTTTGTCACTAGATGTAAGTTTATTTAATAAGTTTGCCAGTTTATAGCAGGTTTGTATAAAACAATTGTACTATTAAATCTTACAATCCAGAGGCTTTTAAGGGGAGAATATGTTTGGAAACAACTCAAAGAATGAGTGAAAACTGCGTACCAATATTCATTACAAATACAAACCAAAACGGATAAGTGGGGCTTGTAGACAGAATAGAAAACGGGCTCTATGGTGTTAAAGGAAATTAAAGGCGCAAAACTCCTTATGTGACTTAATCCCTGGGAATGGCTGATGGTAGCATGGAGATGGGAACAATAACAATGATAATGAATAGGAATCCCGACAGCCTATATTTTAAACATTTTGTTCAGTGTTATTCATCTTTATTTTTTTAGTGAAGCATAACATTTCTTGTCATTTCTTACTGAACCTTCAGCATTCAGTTCATTGAGTAAGAAAAGAGAATAAAGACATCATTCAGATGTTCATACATTCATTTTAAATTACATTAAAGGCTGGCTTTGTCACTTTCATCATAAAACAAGCTATTATGTATATCATTTCACAGTATCCAAATATTGGAAAGAAAGCTAACTTCTTAGTTTAGCCAATAGAAACAAAGTTCGACGGGGTGGGGGGGTAGCTGTTTTACTGCGCAGCTGCACAGGTGTGGTGGGGGAAAGCATTCTAACCTATAAAAGGGTACACCGTCCGCAGGTGTGAACGGACTCACAAGACACACAGGTGTGATTGCAGTTCTAGAGGGCGAAACATCAGTTGGCATTTACACATCACTGCAACAATAACATACATTCCATAATGGCAGGTAAGCCCATTTTATTATACTTTAAAGAAACATTTTGGTGTCTTTCGGGCGAAACATCAGTTGGCATTTACACATCACTGCAACAATAACATACATTCCATAATGGCAGGTAAGCCCATTTTATTATACTTTAAAGAAACATTTTGGTGTCTTTCTACGAGTGAAAGTCATTAAATAGGAACAAAATACGCAGAAAAAAGTTTTTATATGTTAAATGACATGTATTTCCTTACAATGGACTTGAAATTATCAGCTCATCATTCATTGCCTTTACACATTGAAAGATTAAGTCAAAGTGGAAATCCAAACTAACGATGAAATTGCCAAATGTAGGAAAACACGATAACTTTTTTTTCCCACTATTCATTAAATGTTTTCTTTTGTTGTTATTTTTATTATTATTCTTTTATTCTTTTGTAGGAAACATCGACAGGGCAAATGAATCTAACACGAGCATCAATGGCTCGCTCCCTGGACGTTGCACAACACGACTTGACAAAGTTACAATACCAGTTAGGCCCAATAAATGCAGTTGTGATAGTTGTAAAAATATTTCATCACTGAAAAGTCTACTGGGGGAAATTCAAGGTAAGAATTATTAAATATTGAAATGCTAGTTTATATTGTTCCTTATTTGTCTCATTGTAGGAATTCCATCGTAAGCAATTTTTGTGTACATTCTGTCTTCCAGCGTTAGCATTTCAGCTCCAAACCATATGTTCAATCGAAATATCATATATGATATTTTGTTTTTCATCATTCATCTGACTTATAGTATCCCTTTTAATACTCTCTTCTTCATATCAAAGTGACTTATCTCAAATAATCTGTCTCTAAGCCAAAAACATTTTCTTTTATACCTGAATTAAATATAGTCTTTTATTCAATCTTTAATAAATGTTCACTTGCTGAATATGAATATCCACTTCAAATATTATAACACCATTAATTAATTTTATTGTTTCATCTTACTTCAGGCCCATATGAACCAATGGACCTTTCATTGAATCGTCAGCCTAAGGAGCAGCACACCATGAGACCTTCACAAACAGCTTTACACAGAGAATCAGCGCAAAAGAGGGAATTATACCATAAATCACTTTGCGATTGCAAGATCGCTAATCAAGCTGGGAAGAGCACATCTTCTTCAATATCGCAGAGTAATAAGCAGCCGCATGAAAACACCCATCAGATTACAGATGAACAATTATATCAACAACGCAAGTACAGCTGGGAACCTTCAAATAAAAGATGTCATACTCATACAAGGGAGCAATTCAACAGCCCGCAGCAAAGAACTCAACAAAACTTAAAGGAATTGATCGAAAACAAGACAAGGATATGTATTCATACCTGTGAAACTATGAAATGTGATACTTTGAAAATTACCATAGAACTTATTTTATAATTCAATAAGATTTCTTAGAACAGATAACCAGCTCTTATTGAGATACGTTATTGACTTTGGCAGGGACTCTAGGTCATATCTAACGTCAGTAACAATCATTCATCATGTAATTCATGCTTAGGATGCAGAGTCGCAGTTATCAGAAGTAACAGGTATTCTATTTTATTCCAAGGGCGGAAAAACAGCGTGATAGACACAGAGAGAGAGAGAGAGAGAGACTGCCTGTTATGTGCAGGTGTTTTACCATATTTATGAATTCTGAATAATATCCACAGGCATTTAGCCTGAAGCAGTATCTACTTATATTGTGAAATCATCAATTATGTTGAAATGTAAAAATGATTTTGATTCATTTAATAAAATTTATGAAGAGAAATATAGGCGTTATCATTTAACCTGTCGTAACCTATCCTAGCCTAAGCAAGCCTACCCTATCCAAATTTAGCCTATCTTAACTAGGAATGCATGCAGGAATAACATAATGCATGATATAAATTAACAAAAGAACATAATTACAATCAGATAATTTTATTTAACTTATAAAGATGAATACACTACCATTACCATTCAGAAAGCAAGCATATACTATTGAAAGACAATACATATATATTCATTTCATTTCTTAATCATTCAATGATGCCAGTCGATTTCAGTTCATTGATAATTCCTTGAATTTCCTTATAGTGATTCTGTCCGGTCGATTCTTGTGACATGATTAATAATCGTAAATGTTTTACTAATTCATTTGGATCGAACCAAGGATATTCCATGCGAAAAGCAGCACTTGATGAAGGAGCATCTTGCATGTTATCGGAGACTTGGAGATTATTACTTTCTTCCAATGAAGTCATGTTTCCAGATGTTTTTACAAGGACGCTTAGCGTTGATTTTCCATCTTCATTATTAGATGTTTCATCAATCCCAGACTTTTCACTCTCTTGCAACGGAAATGCCCCTGATTCAGAATTAGCTATATTGTTCACAGGAGCATTAGAAACTTCTTTCTTGCATACTTTATTATGGCGTTCAAGCCTACTCGTTGTCCTATTCTTTAAAGTCTGTCCACACTCACAGCATTTGAGGAAACGATGCTTTCCAAGACTAATATATGAAAAATTAAGTCTTGCATATTTTGAGCAATACAACCTTTTACTGTGATCACTCATAGTGAAATGCAGCTGAAGCTGACAATAACCGATTTAAGCAAAAGTTAGAGATGCTCGATATTTTATACATTGATTGTTCATATGTCAAATATAAACTCGCAACAATGCAAAACAATTTAGTGTAAGCAGACACCCTAAGTAACCACAGGTGACCACGGGTGACCAAGGGTGACCATGGGTGACCACGGGTGACCAAGGGTGACCATGGGTGACCACGGGTGACCAAGGGTGACCACGGGTGACCACGGGTGACCAAGGGTGACCATGGGTGACCACGGGTGACCAAGGGTGACCATGGGTGACCACGGGTGACCAAGGGTGACCATGGGTGACCACGGGTGACCAAGGGTGACCAAGGGTGACCAAGGGTGACCATGGGTGACCACGGGTGACCATGGGTGACCAAGGGTGACCAGGGGTGACCACGGGTGACCAAGGGTGACCATGGGTGACCAAGGGTGACCATGGGTGACCACGGGTGACCAAGGGTGACCATGGGTGACCAAGGGTGACCAGATTAGGTGACCACGGGTGGCCAAGGGTGACCATGGGCGACCACGGGTGACCAAGGGTGGCCATGGGTGACCACGGGTGACCAAGGGTGACCATGGGTGACCAAGGGTGACCAGATTAGGTGACCAAATAGGTGGCCCGTGACCCAAGCACGTACGTGAGCAAAATAAGTGCAAGCTAATGTGAGACTATCAAACATTCAAAATATATAACCTAAACCTAACCTAAGCTAACATAATGTTACCTGAACCTGTTTGCTTGAATCTACACACTGTAACTATTTTAATTGAGGATTTCATTCTGCTTGCACCAACAAATATAACATTACCTAAGCTGAATTCTTCTATTTCAAACTTTTATTCTTGTAACACATGCACTAAGTCATCCCATCCCATACAAATATTCAATTTCCGTATAACATAGTCTAATCTACTCTTAATGTGTTTCATGTCTCTTAAGACACGATTCAACATTCAGAGAACAATGTCTCAGGTCGATTCTATAGACACAATTAACAAATCATTTCTGGAAAGTAATGTTATTCCACTATTCTTCCATACATCGCCCCTACAGGTTATTCACACCAATCAGATAAACATATATCCTACCCTCACCTAACTCTAATCTAAATTCAAGCAAACTATTAAGAGAATGCTATTGTATTGTAGATGCTCTG
Source organism: Tenodera sinensis (assembly GCA_030765045.1). Lineage (NCBI taxonomy): Eukaryota > Metazoa > Arthropoda > Insecta > Mantodea > Mantidae > Tenodera > Tenodera sinensis. The sequence continues at coordinate 177,635,549 of CM060966.1, forward strand.
ATGAAGTCAATGTGATCATTTCCTTTCATATACAAGTATTCAATACTCTGAACACCAAACCTGGCTTAATATTCTTGATGGCACATAAAATAAATCACAATTAATTATCTTGAGAGCAAGGTGTTTCGATTATCTTCTGGCGTGCTTGATTTTATGTGCTATCAAGAATATTAAGCCAGGTTTGGTGTTCAGAGTATTGAATACTTGTATATGAGAGGAAATGATCACATTGACTTCATCAGAGCATCTACAATACAATAGCATTCTCTTAATAGTTTGCTTGAATTTAGATTAGAGTTAGGTGAGGGTAGGATATATGTTTATCTGATTGGTGTGAATAACCTGTAGGGGTGATGTATGGAAGAATAGTGGAATAACATTACTTTCCAGAAATGATTTGTTAATTGTGTCTATAGAATCGACCTGAGACATTGTTCTCTGAATGTTGAATCGTGTCTTAAGAGACATGAAACACATTAAGAGTAGATTAGACTATGTTATACGGAAATTGAATATTTGTATGGGATGGGATGACTTAGTGCATGTGTTACAAGAATAAAAGTTTGAAATAGAAGAATTCAGCTTAGGTAATGTTATATTTGTTGGTGCAAGCAGAATGAAATCCTCAATTAAAATAGTTACAGTGTGTAGATTCAAGCAAACAGGTTCAGGTAACATTATGTTAGCTTAGGTTAGGTTTAGGTTATATATTTTGAATGTTTGATAGTCTCACATTAGCTTGCACTTATTTTGCTCACGTACGTGCTTGGGTCACGGGCCACCTATTTGGTCACCTAATCTGGTCACCCTTGGTCACCCATGGTCACCCTTGGTCACCCGTGGTCACCCATGGCCACCCTTGGTCACCCGTGGTCGCCCATGGTCACCCTTGGCCACCCGTGGTCACCTAATCTGGTCACCCTTGGTCACCCATGGTCACCCTTGGTCACCCGTGGTCACCCATGGTCACCCTTGGTCACCCATGGTCACCCTTGGTCACCCGTGGTCACCCCTGGTCACCCTTGGTCACCCATGGTCACCCGTGGTCACCCATGGTCACCCTTGGTCACCCTTGGTCACCCTTGGTCACCCGTGGTCACCCATGGTCACCCTTGGTCACCCGTGGTCACCCATGGTCACCCTTGGTCACCCGTGGTCACCCATGGTCACCCTTGGTCACCCGTGGTCACCCATGGTCACCCTTGGTCACCCGTGGTCACCCATGGTCACCCTTGGTCACCCGTGGTCACCCATGGTCACCCTTGGTCACCCGTGGTCACCTGTGGTTACTTAGGGTGTCTGCTTACACTAAATTGTTTTGCATTGTTGCGAGTTTATATTTGACATATGAACAATCAATGTATAAAATATCGAGCATCTCTAACTTTTGCTTAAATCGGTTATTGTCAGCTTCAGCTGCATTTCACTATGAGTGATCACAGTAAAAGGTTGTATTGCTCAAAATATGCAAGACTTAATTTTTCATATATTAGTCTTGGAAAGCATCGTTTCCTCAAATGCTGTGAGTGTGGACAGACTTTAAAGAATAGGACAACGAGTAGGCTTGAACGCCATAATAAAGTATGCAAGAAAGAAGTTTCTAATGCTCCTGTGAACAATATAGCTAATTCTGAATCAGGGGCATTTCCGTTGCAAGAGAGTGAAAAGTCTGGGATTGATGAAACATCTAATAATGAAGATGGAAAATCAACGCTAAGCGTCCTTGTAAAAACATCTGGAAACATGACTTCATTGGAAGAAAGTAATAATCTCCAAGTCTCCGATAACATGCAAGATGCTCCTTCATCAAGTGCTGCTTTTCGCATGGAATATCCTTGGTTCGATCCAAATGAATTAGTAAAACATTTACGATTATTAATCATGTCACAAGAATCGACCGGACAGAATCACTATAAGGAAATTCAAGGAATTATCAATGAACTGAAATCGACTGGCATCATTGAATGATTAAGAAATGAAATGAATATATATGTATTGTCTTTCAATAGTATATGCTTGCTTTCTGAATGGTAATGGTAGTGTATTCATCTTTATAAGTTAAATAAAATTATCTGATTGTAATTATGTTCTTTTGTTAATTTATATCATGCATTATGTTATTCCTGCATGCATTCCTAGTTAAGATAGGCTAAATTTGGATAGGGTAGGCTTGCTTAGGCTAGGATAGGTTACGACAGGTTAAATGATAACGCCTATATTTCTCTTCATAAATTTTATTAAATGAATCAAAATCATTTTTACATTTCAACATAATTGATGATTTCACAATATAAGTAGATACTGCTTCAGGCTAAATGCCTGTGGATATTATTCAGAATTCATAAATATGGTAAAACACCTGCACATAACAGGCAGTCTCTCTCTCTCTCTCTCTCTGTGTCTATCACGCTGTTTTTCCGCCCTTGGAATAAAATAGAATACCTGTTACTTCTGATAACTGCGACTCTGCATCCTAAGCATGAATTACATGATGAATGATTGTTACTGACGTTAGATATGACCTAGAGTCCCTGCCAAAGTCAATAACGTATCTCAATAAGAGCTGGTTATCTGTTCTAAGAAATCTTATTGAATTATAAAATAAGTTCTATGGTAATTTTCAAAGTATCACATTTCATAGTTTCACAGGTATGAATACATATCCTTGTCTTGTTTTCGATCAATTCCTTTAAGTTTTGTTGAGTTCTTTGCTGCGGGCTGTTGAATTGCTCCCTTGTATGAGTATGACATCTTTTATTTGAAGGTTCCCAGCTGTACTTGCGTTGTTGATATAATTGTTCATCTGTAATCTGATGGGTGTTTTCATGCGGCTGCTTATTACTCTGCGATATTGAAGAAGATGTGCTCTTCCCAGCTTGATTAGCGATCTTGCAATCGCAAAGTGATTTATGGTATAATTCCCTCTTTTGCGCTGATTCTCTGTGTAAAGCTGTTTGTGAAGGTCTCATGGTGTGCTGCTCCTTAGGCTGGCGATTCAATGAAAGGTCCATTGGTTCATATGGGCCTGAAGTAAGATGAAACAATAAAATTAATTAATGGTGTTATAATATTTGAAGTGGATATTCATATTCAGCAAGTGAACATTTATTAAAGATTGAATAAAAGACTATATTTAATTCAGGTATAAAAGAAAATGTTTTTGGCTTAGAGACAGATTATTTGAGATAAGTCACTTTGATATGAAGAAGAGAGTATTAAAAGGGATACTATAAGTCAGATGAATGATGAAAAACAAAATATCATATATGATATTTCGATTGAACATATGGTTTGGAGCTGAAATGCTAACGCTGGAAGACAGAATGTACACAAAAATTGCTTACGATGGAATTCCTACAATGAGACAAATAAGGAACAATATAAACTAGCATTTCAATATTTAATAATTCTTACCTTGAATTTCCCCCAGTAGACTTTTCAGTGATGAAATATTTTTACAACTATCACAACTGCATTTATTGGGCCTAACTGGTATTGTAACTTTGTCAAGTCGTGTTGTGCAACGTCCAGGGAGCGAGCCATTGATGCTCGTGTTAGATTCATTTGCCCTGTCGATGTTTCCTACAAAAGAATAAAAGAATAATAATAAAAATAACAACAAAAGAAAACATTTAATGAATAGTGGGAAAAAAAAGTTATCGTGTTTTCCTACATTTGGCAATTTCATCGTTAGTTTGGATTTCCACTTTGACTTAATCTTTCAATGTGTAAAGGCAATGAATGATGAGCTGATAATTTCAAGTCCATTGTAAGGAAATACATGTCATTTAACATATAAAAACTTTTTTCTGCGTATTTTGTTCCTATTTAATGACTTTCACTCGTAGAAAGACACCAAAATGTTTCTTTAAAGTATAATAAAATGGGCTTACCTGCCATTATGGAATGTATGTTATTGTTGCAGTGATGTGTAAATGCCAACTGATGTTTCGCCCGAAAGACACCAAAATGTTTCTTTAAAGTATAATAAAATGGGCTTACCTGCCATTATGGAATGTATGTTATTGTTGCAGTGATGTGTAAATGCCAACTGATGTTTCGCCCTCTAGAACTGCAATCACACCTGTGTGTCTTGTGAGTCCGTTCACACCTGCGGACGGTGTACCCTTTTATAGGTTAGAATGCTTTCCCCCACCACACCTGTGCAGCTGCGCAGTAAAACAGCTACCCCCCCACCCCGTCGAACTTTGTTTCTATTGGCTAAACTAAGAAGTTAGCTTTCTTTCCAATATTTGGATACTGTGAAATGATATACATAATAGCTTGTTTTATGATGAAAGTGACAAAGCCAGCCTTTAATGTAATTTAAAATGAATGTATGAACATCTGAATGATGTCTTTATTCTCTTTTCTTACTCAATGAACTGAATGCTGAAGGTTCAGTAAGAAATGACAAGAAATGTTATGCTTCACTAAAAAAATAAAGATGAATAACACTGAACAAAATGTTTAAAATATAGGCTGTCGGGATTCCTATTCATTATCATTGTTATTGTTCCCATCTCCATGCTACCATCAGCCATTCCCAGGGATTAAGTCACATAAGGAGTTTTGCGCCTTTAATTTCCTTTAACACCATAGAGCTCGTTTTCTATTCTGTCTACAAGCCCCACTTATCCCTTTTGGTTTGTATTTGTAATGAATATTGGTACGCAGTTTTCACTCATTCTTTGAGTTGTTTCCAAACATATTCTCCCCTTAAAAGCCTCTGGATTGTAAGATTTAATAGTACAATTGTTTTATACAAACCTGCTATAAACTGGCAAACTTATTAAATAAACTTACATCTAGTGACAAAAAGTTCCTGTTGAGATTTTATTAACCCCTTATCTATTACTACTTGAGAAAAAATAAATACTTTCAGAGCATCAGGTCTCATTCACTAACTTTATTCAATAGCAAGGGTAAGATGAATGAAATTTCATTATTCTGTCTCTTCAATTTTTAATCATTTGATAACAAAGAATAATATCAGGAGTTTCATATATTGAAATGAAATTAGCGTTGTGTATTTTTTATGCTCAGTTGTCGCAACCTCTATTTTTACTTTCTCTACTGGTCAATAGGGGAAGTATCGTACTCCAGCCAAAAATTCGAAGTCAAGATTTCACCGGAAATATATGTTCGAGGCCCCCCCCTGAATCCAAAAAAGCAGGTTTACAAAAAGGTGCGTGTATGTGTGTGCTTGGGGTGCATGTGTGTGAGTGTATGTGTGTAAGTGTGGGTGTCTGCGCGTGTGTGAGTGTGTGTATGTGTGTGTATGCTCGTGTGTGTATGTGTGCGTGTGTGTGCATGTCTAAATGTGTGTGTGAGTGTAGGTGTGTTTGCTAAAATGTGTGTGTGTGTGTGTGTGTGTGTGTATGTGTAGGCATGTGTGTGTGTGTGTGTATGTGTAGGCATGTGTGTGTGTGTGTGTGTCAGTCTGTGCTCAGCATAACTCAAAACGAAAAGTCGGTTAAACCAAAGTTAGTATTTAAGTTTAATGTCTTTCAAGGATGCGCCACGAAGAATTTGAAAAGAAAATATCCCCCTTAACTACCCTTTACATGGAACATTTTTCGAAAATTTTGACTTTCTTGGAAATTGCTCTAACGATTTGATTACAATGTCATACGTTTATTAATTTCTTGAATTTTCTGGGTGAATCCCCTGTAGTCGTATTTATTCTGGGCAACTTTTGCATAACTGGTAAACCGTTAGAGATGGACCAAATCATACTATCGAGAATATAGATCTTGCTAAAATACTCAATTTTCGACTGAATAAATTTTCTTGTAGTGTGAATCATTTCGGAGATATTCCTTGTTATGTGTGTGAGTTTCGGAAAAACTTAGAACTTTCGTGAAATGGATCATTGTTGTTCATTTTTTATATCTTAAGTGTGCAAAGACAACAGAATCTCAAAGCTTTTAAACATTAGACTATGGCAGAAAAGCCTGCAGTATTCTAACATTCTCCTTGCACCTGCAAGGAAATAAGCAATAAGATAATTTGCACAAATGTTTATCTCAACTAACACGAAGAAGATATAGGAATAAGATTTTGTAAGAATGGGAAGTACAAGAGGGTAGAAGTCACGTGAGTGTAACACATCAGATTTTTAATATTTGTGTTTATGTAGAAATGAAGTCAAAAGAATTTTCTGTATGATTGAAAGGGGTTATTATATATGTTAACATATGTTATTGCAGTAATTACTTTGACCAGAACTCTCGAATTTGTCAATAAAGAAACTAATAATAAGGCGAGATATTACTTAGTGTTTGAAATTTGCCCATTACTTTGAAACCTGTATTGCTGATGGTTCAATGATTCAGCTACGTTCCTCGGGTGCTTACTGTTCCTGCATTGTGGTATCGTTATTCTTTGGTGCGATTTAGAAAATATTACTTGCAAGGATTAAACAAGCATAGTAATCTTGTAAGATACTATAAATAAGAAAATAAATGTATAAGTAAGTGTCCTCTTAAACACCCCGGATATTTCACAAAGAAAACTGAGTAGAGTATCCTTGTGAAAGTGATGCATTGGCTAACATAAAGTCCTTAATTTAAGGAAATTATAAATGAAGCTTATGCGGTTTTGTGCGTGTGTTTGCGCGTATGTATGTCTGTTTGTGTGTGTGTGTGTGTGTGTGTGTGTGTATGTGTGTGTGGTTGTGCATTCATGTGTGTAGGTGTGCATGTGTATTTGTGTGCATGTGTGCGGGGTGTATGTGTGTGTGTGTGTGTTTACGTGTGAGTATGTGTGTGTGCCTGTATGATTTTTTGGAGATATTTCCATGATTTTAGTTGAGTTTTGGGAACATAAACAAATGCGAAGTCAAGAGATGTGGATGGACCCAAAAAAATTCCCTTGTGAATGCTTTTTCAGTAGAATTGCATGTAGCTTTTGATCAGTACACAAAGCCTTCCTTACTCTAATATACCTCCTTGCACATAAAAGGAAATAAGCAGAGAGATAATTTGTGAAAACGTTTATCTCAGCTAACACGAAGATGTTAGTGCAAATAACATTTTGTATTAATTGTTAGGGCAAGAGTAGAGAAAGTTGCGTGAGGGTAACAGACGAGACAATATTTTCAGCTTAAGTAACATGTTGTCAAAGCTTAAATTTGCTTGAAAGAAACGAGAAACAGCCTCTCTGATCGTCGAACATGATACTATACACAAAATGAATGTTGCAAGTATAAAATAACGTTATTGGGCGATGCTCCCTAAGAAGCAAACAACACTGTCCTTTCTCAATACAATACTATTGCTGTCTTTGCCTCTATGTGTAAGAGAAACCCCTTAACTTTTTGTCGTCATTGTCAATGCTTAAATAATGCTTGAAGCAGCCACCTGCAAGTACAATAGGGAGAATGAGTTACCCTTCCGCTTAATGGATAGTGCAAAGTCAAAGATGTGTGCGGTCCGAAAATTTCAGTGAGAATAGGTTTTTCTTCGGAAGAATGCGTGTGTGGGGGGTAGATTTTGATCAGTAAAAGTTTCGTTATGTCGAACTGCAAGTTTGTTTTTTCTGCTAGAGTTATGTTACAGGTTTCCTTTTGTCCCCACTGTGTGGGAACGCATTGAAGTGTTGGAGGGGTTGGACGGCCATTCAACACAATGGGAAGGCAGGGAAACCCTCGCAGTGGGGGACCACATGGGTGGTCCACGCGTCAATACAGAAGTATCCTTTCGCTATTGAAAAGGTTTCTTCCTGCAGGTGGTGATCTTTGACTGCTTTGTTAAGAGAAAAACACTAGGCCTGTTCAGACAGGAAAATGGGGATGTCTATGCTCGCCCCCTTGCAAGTTGTATCGTGTTCTTTTAAAAACTGTCAGAGGGGAACATTTCCAACTGTCACATAAATATATCAAGATCTGAAAGGGGCCATTCATTGTAGGGTTTCTTACCCTCACGTTCTTCTTTCGAAAACACATGCAGACACTAGAATAGGAGGGTCAGGGGGGGCAGGGGTCGTTAATTACCCTTCCTTTGTCATCCTGATCGCGACAGACCTTCCACCCTCTCTGTTTTCGGAATTCCCACGTGTCCAAAGAAATACCAATGTCACTTAAGGGGGGAGGGAAGAGGTGTGGGAGGGGTGGATTTGATTAATGGGACATTTATGCTAAGTGAGCCAGAAGGAACATACTGCCTTTTGGAAATTCCCACATGTGGGGGGAGGGGGGAGGGGGGAGGGGGGGGTGTATTGTTATGCTAATTGAGCCAAAGGAAACATGTCCCTTATGCCACTTCTTGAGCCAAAGGGAACATGTCACTTATGCCACTTCTTGAGCCAGAAGGAACATATTACTACTACTAACAAAGAAACACAAGACTATTGGACAAGTACAACCTAAGTCTAAATGTTGTAGTGATAAATCATCAAACCACGGACAACGTCGGGTATTTCAGTTAGTAACAAAGAAACACAAGACTATTGGATAAGTACAACCTAAGTCTAAATGTTGTAGTGATAAATCATCAAACCACGGACAACTTTTTTTTTTTTTTAAATTAGCGTCCTCCAACATTGTGTCATATCGGACGAATGAATGAAATGAAATGGGTGAAATGGTGCTCAAATGAGCCCGAGGTCCATGGAGCTTTAAGTTACCCGACATTCGTCTTCTCAGGGTAGGGAAAACCTCGGAAAAAAACCTTACCCGGATAACTTACCCTAAGCGAGATTCGAACTCGCGACCTCTTGAACGTGAGGCAGACACGCTAACCATCACGCTATCGAGGCGGGCTACCACGGACAACGTCGGGTATTTCAGTTAGTAACAAAGAAACACAAGACTATTGGACAAGTACAACCTAAGTCTAAATGTTGTAGTGATAAATCATCAAACCACAGACAACGTCGGGTATTTCAGTTAGTAACAAAGAAACACAAGACTATTGGACAAGTACAACCTAAGTCTAAATGTTGTAGTGATAAATCATCAAAGCACGGACAACGTCGGGTATTTCAGTTAGTAACAAAGAAACACAAGACTATTGGACAAGTACAACCTAAGTCTAAATGTTGTACTGATAAATCATCAAACCACGGACAACGTCGGGTATTTCAGTTAGCAACAAAGAAACACAAGACTATTGGACAAGTACAACCTAAGTCTAAATGTTGTAGTGATAAATCATCAAACCACGGACAACGTCGGGTATTTCAGTTAGTAACAAAGAAACACAAGACTATTGGACAAGTACAACCTAAGTCTAAATGTTGTAGTGATAAATCATCAAACCACGGACAACGTCGGGTATTTCAGTTAGTAACAAAGAAACACAAGACTATTGGACAAGTACAACCTAAGTCTAAATGTTGTAGTGATAAATCATCAAACCACGGACAACGTCGGGTATTTCAGTTAGCAACAAAGAAACACAAGACTATTGGACAAGTACAACCTATGTAGGGATGAACTGGGCAGCGCCGGGTATTTCAGTTAGTAACAAAGAAACACAAGACTATAGGACAAGTACAGCCTATGTAGGGATGAACTGGGCAGCGCCGGATATTTCAGTTAGTAACAAAGAAACACAAGACTATAGGACAAGTACAGCCTATGTAGGGATGAACTGGGCAGCGCCGGGTATTTCAGTTAGTAACAAAGAAACACAAGACTATAGGACAAGTACAGCCTATGTAGGGATGAACTGGGCAGCGCCGGATATTTCAGTTAGTAACAAAGAAACACAAGACTATAGGACAAGTACAGCCTATGTAGGGATGAACTGGGCAGCGCCGGGTATTTCAGTTAGTAACAAAGAAACACAAGACTATAGGACAAGTACAGCCTATGTAGGGATGAACTGGGCAGCGCCGGATATTTCAGTTAGTAACAAAGAAACACAAGACTATAGGACAAGTACAGCCTATGTAGTGATGAACTGGGCAACGCCGGGTATTTCAGCTAATAACAAAGAAACACAAGACTATAGGACAAGTACAGCCTATGTAGGGATAAACTGGGCAACGCCGGGTATTTCAGTTAGTAACAAAGAAACACAAGACTACAGGACAAGTACAGCCTATGTAGTGATGAACTGGGCAACGCCGGGTATTTCAGTTAGTAACAAAGAAACACAAGACTATAGGACAAGTACAGCCTATGTAGTGATGAACTGGGCAACGCCGGGTATTTCAGTTAGTAACAAAGAAACACAAGACTACAGGACAAGTACAGCCTATGTAGTGATGAACTGGGCAAAGCCGGGTATTTCAGTTAGTAACAAAGAAACACAAGACTATAGGACAAGTACAGCCTATGTAGGGATGAACTGGACAACGCCGGATATTTGAGTTAGTAACAAAGAAACACAAGACTATTGGACAAGTACAGCCTATGTAGGGATAAACTGGACAACGCCGGATATTTGAGTTAGTAACAAAGAAACACAAGACTATTGGACAAGTACAGCCTATGTAGGGATAAACTGGACAACGCCGGATATTTCAGTTAGTAACAAAGAAACACAAGACTATTGGACAAGTACAGCCTATGTAGGGATGAACTGGGCAACGCCGGATATTTCAGTTAGTAACAAAGAAACACAAGACTATAGGACAAGTACAGCCTATGTAGGGATGAACTGGGCAACGCCGGATATTTCAGTTAGTAACAAAGAAACACAAGACTATAGGACAAGTACAGCCTATGTAGTGATGAACTGGGCAACGCCGGGTATTTCAGCAGCAAATAGTGAACACTGCATGCGTGTGAATTCGCGACATCGTGTCATGACTATGAAAGTGTCAAATTGGCGCGGCTGAGTTCACAGCCAGAGATAGATAAACTTTATTTTTGGAGAGGACCACTATAAATTCCATTTACGGCAGCTGTTGACGTAAGATTCTATGCTCCACATCTGCTCTGATGTCATTTTGCTTGGTCCACATGGCGGCGCCGTGGTCAAGTTTCTCCTGCAAGCTGCTACCAATAAAACTTACAAAACACACATTTGCTGCAGATTCCTTCATCACAGAGATTACACTGGTGTGTTGCACTCACATGACTTTCTCTACGTATTATTCTTTATTAGTTTTACTGCTACTTTCACAATTTACTTTCAATATCGAAACTTGAATGAAAGTATGTTTCTATCTCTGAACCAGTAATTTAAAGAGAAGAATTGGTTAAAGGCCAAATTGGGTATTTAAGTTGGCAATTCTTACTTTCCCTACTGCGTATGGTAAATAAAGGAAGTATTGTATTCCACCCAAAGATTCGGTGTCGAGATTTTAGTAGAAAATGTTTTGAGGCCGCCTGCATTTTTAGAAAAAGGTCCATGTGTACGTGCGTGTGTATGTGACCTCGGTTGAAAATCAAAGACAGTCATTGCTGCAATATTATTTTATATCGATCAGCATGAAGCAGGGGAATCAAGTTTTGCAATAAAAGTTTTTACAAAATGAGTTGTGAAATTCATGTAAGTGGAACATATCGTATTGTCATTGAAGACGACGAGATTTGATGTATGATATTGTTATTAATGGGGTTATTTGAACAACCTAACATGTTTTTCTATCTCGTATAATACATTAGGTTATCAAAGGCATTGAATAAACATCAGGCTAATGTAATGTTGGAGCGATAAAAGGGCAGTTGCACCTGTGAACTGTTACAGAAACACAAAAGGTGCTTTTTAACGGCGCTAAGGATTTCATGTCTGGTTTTGGTAATGGCTTTTCTAAGTCGTAACGTGGGCTTGCACATTTTTATACAGAGCTATTAAACCCGTCTGTGAGAGAGGTTTTTACGACCTGCCGTTAGTTCGCAAACTGCCAGAAGGCTGGCGAAGAAACACACATAAACCACGGACACTATCTGAGAACGAATAAAGACTTGCAACAGGCAAAATAGTTCTATTCAAATTGGGAACATACACAAAATTCTTGTCCATTCTTGATTGCTGTCACATCCGCGCTCATTAGGTTAACATGGTAACCCTGCTTGCGAGTGGATTTACCTGCAGAAATACCACGGGAGGATTTCACATGAAGCGTGAGAAATATATCACAAGTATGGAAAAGTCTACTACAGAGTAACTATTGTATTCGATGTTGAGATTTCGCCGGAAATATGTCTAAACACCCCCTGAATAAAAAATAGCATGTCTGTCAACTCAAAAACGAAAAGTCGGTTAAAAACCAAACTTGGTATTTAAGTATAATGTCTTTTAAGAATGCAACAGGAACATTTTGAAAAAAGTATCCCAACCCTAAACTACCCTTTACATGGAAACTTTTTCGAAAATTTTGATTTTCTTGAAAATGGCTCTAACGATTTTGATCAAAATTTCATATGTTTGAGATATTTTGATGACAAATGAAATGTATATCTTGAATTTTCTGGCTATAACCTCTGTAGTCGTATTTACTCTGGACAACTTTTGGATAGCTGGTAAACCGTTAGAGATAGACCAAATCATACTATACAAAAATGTAGATCTTGCTAAAATACACAATTTGTGTCTGAATTAATTTTCTTGTAGGGTGAACCATTTCGGAGATATCCCTTGTTATGTATGTGAGCTTCGGAAAGCTTAAAACTTTCGTGAAATGGAACATCTCAAATGTTTATCTCAACTAATAGGAATAAGTATTTGTAAGAATGGTTATTACAAGAGTTGAGAAAGTCATGTGAGTGTAGCACATTAGATTTTTATATTTGTATTCCAGTTTCACACATTCACTTTCAGTCGTGCCAAAGAGCTATTTTTCACACCTAGTTCCTGATTTTCTCTCGTACAACTGTATATTTCCGCAAGTTTGGAGGTTAAGCTGTATTGTAAGAAGTGACAGGTGCAGGGAAAGCACAGACGAGCGAACTCTAATGATATGATGTATTTTAAATATGTTTTTAAGTCAATGTTACATGCAAATAGAAGAACCTTCCTAGTTTAAAACTTTAACTCTGGATTAAGCAATTAAATACATTCAAAATTCAACAATAATCTTAGTATTATAGATTTTTAATATATTGTCAACTTAAACAGCATTAAATTTTCAAGATTTGAAAATGCACACCCCAAAATTTAAGTCCATATTTTGTAACTTTTCTTTCGTCAGAAGTACTTGAAAATTTCCAACATTTTTAGGTCATTTATATGACAACAATGTAGCAGAATATAGAAAGATATAAAGAATTAAATAAAAGAGCCGTTATCTAGATATGTATAAAATGTGACGAACTGCCCTGTGACATATTGCCCCAGTTTCCCCTGGCTGCAGCGCCATGATTGTTCATTCTGCCTAATGATTCATCATTAATTCCCTGCCAAGTCAAGTATGCCTCATTAGAGGCTTTTGTAACATTATTTCATACCCGGGGAAATTTAGGTAACATCTGCAATGACGTCATATATATGCCACTTGCTCTCGTACATTTGTAAATAATGAAGCAACATATGCTACCCTCATATGACTTTCTCTACCCGCTAAATACTCCATCAGATAAATGTTTCCAGAAATAAATACATTGCATATATCGTTATAGAGGTTTATAGAAGAAACCAGATCGATAAAACAATCGAATGTGAGTCGATATAATATACGACTTCACCAAGGAATATCTCCGAAATGGTGCACTCTACAAAAAATTATTTGGACATAAATTGTGTCTTTCAGCAAGATCTACATCTTTTGTATAGTAAGATTTTGTCTATCTCTTACGGTTTACGAGTTATTCAAAAGTCATTCCGAGAAAACACAACTACATAAACTCTAGCCAGAAATATCAGAATATACATTTCATTTTTCATGCAAATATGTTAAACACATGGCATTTTAATCAAAATCTTTAGCCATTTTCAAGAAAGAGAGATAGACCAAATCTTACTGTACAAAAAATGTAGATCTTGCTAAAATACACAATTTATGTTTAAATAAATTTTCTTGTAGGGTGAACCAATTCAGAGATATTCCTTGTTATTTGTGTGAGTTTTGGAGAAGTCAAATGGAACATCGTTATTAAATTTTTTATATTAACCGTGCAAACAGAACGGAATTGAAGCGTTTACTATCGCTCAAAGTCTATTGTATTCTAATATTCCGCTTGTAGCTATAAGGAAATAAGCAATAAGATAAACTGTACAAATGTTTATCTCCACTAACACGAAGAAGATATAGGAACAAGAGTTTGTAGGAATGGTTAGTACAAGAATAGAGAAAGTCATGTGAGTGTAACACATCAGATTTTCATTACTTCTGACATAAAACTAGCCACTCGTAAGATCTTACAACAGAAATTAGTAGGTGGTAAAGATAACGCGATGGAGATAAGTTGGCAACATAACAGGAACAACAACGTTTGCAAGGAAGTTTACAAAAGTCGGGCTATACCACGTGAAATGTGTCTCCCGTCCCCTGGTGAACTGGCAAGGTCGTGAGCGATGCCACGTGGTCTGTGCTGGACCAGTGAAGCTGTGGGGGTGGAGGATTTGCTCGCTAACGCTTAATTAAACAGCAGAACGTCGATCAGACGAGATAACCCGTGAAGTTTTCTTCTCGATCGATACCATCTTAGATGTTGGTGTTTCCGAGATGATCTCTTGTGTTTATTTCCTTTTGGTGCAAAGAAGAACGCGAGAAGAAGCAATAAGGTGCCGCTTATCTTCTTCTCTTGTCTGAAGAAGGTACACCGTTAAAAACCTGTAGACGCTTATTTCTGTCCTCCAGCAAACGCAGGGAATCCCTTACACTAATTATAACAAGAAAATTAATGACTTTTTATTCACTATGGTTATTTAAATTACCCACCATACTTGCAGCTAAAACTATGACGTGTTACACTCACATGAGTTTCTCTACTTTTGTACTAAACATTCTTACAAACTCTTATTCCTATATCTTCTTCATGTTAGTTGAGATAAACATTTGTACAAATTATCTAAACCATATATAATTTAATTGATCAAGCCATTAACTATATCACTTCACTGATGTCAGTAAACACATCGTCAAATTATGATAAACTTTATAAAATAAGAACTTTACTTCAGTTTTTGAAATTCACATTAGGACTATAAAGAAGTATTTAATAAGCAATGTATTTCACTGTATTGAAGAATTTAATTTTTTAAGATAAATTAAAATTACGGTATGCATATATGTAATATGTATTTATATTAGAGATGCAGTGTAGAAATTGTGTAAATATTGTAAACATAATTGGTAACTTGGTTCGTAATATTACGATACCATGAATTGCATGTAATGTAGGGGAGCTTATATAATATATACAAAATAATAATATAATATATGCATTTAATATATACAACAAAATAATTTGAAACCGTCATATTAAGAATATGTCCCCAATGGTCATATTATGCTTCAGCACGACTTCAAAATCAAACCACGGTGCTAAAATAATAAACATAACTATTTGCAGAGTTCAGAGGAAGTCAAAACATGTATTTCCGCTAAAATTTGTGAGCATAATACTCTATATATAAGCGGTAAGGGAACGCATTCTTTGTTCCCCTGCGCATCGTTTGCAATAGGACACAGGAAACAGCGTTAATTAAAACAGGCCACTTCAAACGATAACACAAAACAAATGCCAACGTATTTTGAAGACACGCACCGCTGAAACATTTCAGTGCATCATCCTATTTCAGTCAGAGTTCGAATACAAAACCCTTTGAAGTTGAAGAAGGCTTTTGACTGTCGTATGCCAGATGATTAAAGTCTCGACTTGTGTGGCTTTTTCTGCATTTCGAAGTTCATTTTGTCCAGTGTTTGAAACCAGGCACTCACAAACCTGTGACAGCGCCTATTTCTGTTTCATTCAAGGAAAGGCAACAAACACAACCGCAATCCTTGGTTTCTCCACCACAAGGTAGAGAAAATGTTGCATTCGGATGTGTAGCACTCACATGGCTTTCTCTACTCTTCTACAATTCTCATTCTTCTACCTTAATGTTAGTTGAGATAAATATTTGTAGAAATTATTATAGCTGATTTAGTATTTCAATTTAATGTCTTTCAAGGATGTCACACGATGATTTTGAAGAAAATAGCCCCACCTTAAACTACCCCTTACATGGAAGATTTTTCGAAAATTTTGATTTTAAGATATTTTATAGGAAATGAAATATATATTTTAAATTTTCGGCAACAGCCCATATAGCCCTATTTACTCTTGATGACTTTTGCATAACCAGTAAACCATAAGACATAGACCAAATCTTACTCTACAAAAATGTAGATCTTGCTAAAATAAACAATTTATGTCCAAATACATTTTTTTGTAGAGTGAACCATTTCGGAGATATTCGTTGTTCTTCGTGTGAGTTTCGGAAAATATATATTTCAGCGTGCAAAGAGAACTAGATGTCAAAGCTTTAAAATACTACTGTATTCTAATATTCCCCTTGTACCTACAAGAAAATTAACAATAAGGTAATTTGTACAAAAGTTTATCTCTGTTAATATGAAGTAGATCGAGGAATAAGTGTAAGAATAGTTCGTACAAGAATAAGTAGGGAAAGTCATGTGATTTTTTTAAAGTATGTTTAGAGTATTTCTGGAAGACAAAATATTCGTAATGTTTCTTGTTTGATCCAGATTTTGTTATGTAAATATATCTACACCTGGAAGCTGTCATGTTTGAAAACAAACCCTTATCTTATTGATCGCGTTTCGCTAAGAGGGGACCAGGAGCATAAATATTATAATGGTCGGCGAAGACGCCTTTTGGGATGATGATATCTTCTTCAGAAGGTGGCTCTTATGACTCTATCTGTAAAAACCTCATTTAGAAAATCATGTGAAATACTGCTTCCTATTTTATGTAAATTTAAAACAGACTCACTACACTGGGTTTATTTTTCATCTGGATAAAATCATCTAATTTATTTTAGGTATATCGGGGTATTTTAATAAAATCAAAGTCTACTGTATTTGCGTATTCCCCTTGTACCTACAAGGGAATAAGCAAAATGTTGCAAATGTTTATCTCAACTAACATGAAGAAGATATAGGAATGAGAGTTTGTAAGAATGGTTAGTACAAGAGTAGAGAAAGTCCATTTTACAGTACAACGTATTAATTACAGTCACATGGTTTTCTCTACTCAGTTTCCTTTTACATAACACATTCACGTGTCCTCTGCGCGCCCTTTAACATAGAATTTATGCAGTTGTCTATGATTGAAGTAGAAACGCAACATATTAAATTCACACAGCTTTCTACACTCGCTTTACTTCTTGTAGATCGGAAGAATTCTGTGGGGAAGTGTTTTACGGGACATGCTTTAGTTCCTATCTTAATCGCAGCACCGTATGTCGCTACTTGCAGCAATAAATAAAAAGTGAGCTGGAAATTGCGAACAGTTCCATAATTTCTGGGACACAAATAGTCGTTCTTCATATTTATTACTGCACCCAAACAGTTCCAAGATACGAGCCCAGCGAGGGAGGGAAGCTTTAATGCAAAAATGAGGGGCAGGCGCCGCGCGCCGCCGCGACGCGCTCACACGTACCCAGGTTATGCATATGATAATGGAGTGTGCAGATAAATACCCACTCTCTATGCCGTGCAGCAGTTCCGAGTTATACCTTCTGCTGGAATGACCTCAAAGGTTCACTACCCCATGCATACCAAATGTCTTAAAAACAAATTCAGATTCCTTTTCGATCCCTGAAAAATTGGATCTTCGCAGCGAACAACCCAAGAAAGAAAATATGTTATCTTGTTTACAGAATAATAATAAGAATCTACAGATTTAATCATGTAAGTACCAACACACCAGTAGAACCATCCCAACATTTAGACTTAGGTTGTACTTGTCCAACAGTCTTGTGTTTCTTTGTTACCAACTGAAATACCCGACGTTGTCCGTGGTTTGATGATTTATCACTACAACATTTAGACTTAGGTTGTACTTGTCCAATAGTCTTGTGTTTCTTTGTTACTAACTGAAATACCCGACGTTGTCCGTGGTTTGATGATTTATCACTACAACATTTAGACTTAGGTTGTACTTGTCCAATAGTCTTGTGTTTCTTTGTTACTAACTGAAATACCCGACGTTGTCCGTGGTTTGATGATTTATCACTACAACATTTAGACTTAGGTTGTACTTGTCCAATAGTCTTGTGTTTCTTTGTTACTAACTGGAATACTCGACGTTGTCCGTGGTTTGATGATTTATCACTACAACATTTAGACTTAGGTTGTACTTGTCCAATAGTCTTGTGTTTCTTTGTTACTAACTGAAATACCCGACGTTGTCCGTGGTTTGATGATTTATCACTACAACATTTAGACTTAGGTTGTACTTGTCCAATAGTGTTGTGTTT
This sequence comes from Tenodera sinensis, assembly GCA_030765045.1. Taxonomy (NCBI): domain Eukaryota; kingdom Metazoa; phylum Arthropoda; class Insecta; order Mantodea; family Mantidae; genus Tenodera; species Tenodera sinensis. The sequence continues at coordinate 177,653,875 of CM060966.1, forward strand.
CTTTGTTACTAACTGAAATACCCGACGTTGTCCGTGGTTTCATGATTTATCACTACAACATTTAGACTTAGGTTGTACTTGTCCAATAGTCTTGTGTTTCTTTGTTACTAACTGAAATACCCGACGTTGTCGGTGGTTTGATGATCTATCACTACAACATTTAGACTTAGGTTGTACTTGTCCAACAGTCTTGTGTTTCTTTGTTACTAACTGAAATACCCGACGTTGTCCGTGGTTTGATGATTTATCACTACAACATTTAGACTTAGGTTGTACTTGTCCAATAGTCTTGTGTTTCTTTGTTACTAACTGAAATACCCGACGTTGTCCGTGGTTTGATGATTTATCACTACAACATTTAGACTTAGGTTGTACTTGTCCAATAGTCTTGTGTTTCTTTGTTACTAGGTGAAATACCCGACGTTGTCCATGGTTTGATGATTTATCACTACAACATTTAGACTTAGGTTGTACTTGTCCAATAGTCTTGTGTTTCTTTGTTACTAACTGAAATACCCGACGTTGTCCGTGGTTTGATGATTTATCACTACAACATTTAGACTTAGGTTGTACTTGTCCAATAGTCTCGTGTTTCTTTGTTACTAACTGAAATACCCGACGTTGTCCGTGGTTTGATGATTTATCACTACAACATTTAGACTTAGGTTGTACTTGTCCTATAGTCTTGTGTTTCTTTGTTACTAACTGAAATACCCGACGTTGTCCGTGGTTTGATGATTTATCACTACAACATTTAGACTTAGGTTGTACTTGTCCTATAGTCTTGTGTTTCTTTGTTACTAACTGAAATACCCGACGTTGTGCGTGGTTTGATGATTTATCACTACAACATTTAGACTTAGGTTGTACTTGTCCTATAGTCTTGTGTTTCTTTGTTACTAACTGAAATACCCGACGTTGTCCGTGGTTTGATGATTTACCACTACAACATTTAGACTTAGGTTGTACTTGTCCAATAGTCTTGTGTTTCTTTGTCACTAACTGAAATACCCGACGTTGTCCGTGGTTTGATGATTTATCACTACAACATTTAGACTTAGGTTGTACCTGTCCTATAGTCTTGTGTTTCTTTGTTACTAACTGAAATACCCGACGTTGTCCGTGGTTTGATGATTTATCACTACAACATTTAGACTTAGGTTGTACTTGTCCTATAGTCTTGTGTTTCTTTGTTACTAACTGAAATACCCGACGTTGTGCGTGGTTTGATGATTTATCACTACAACATTTAGACTTAGGTTGTACTTGTCCTATAGTCTTGTGTTTCTTTGTTACTAACTGAAATACCCGACGTTGTCCGTGGTTTGATGATTTACCACTACAACATTTAGACTTAGGTTGTACTTGTCCAATAGTCTTGTGTTTCTTTGTCACTAACTGAAATACCCGACGTTGTCCGTGGTTTGATGATTTATCACTACAACATTTAGACTTAGGTTGCACTTGTGCAATAGTCTTGTGTTTCTTTGTTATGTGTTTCATAACAGAAACGTTAGTAAACATGACCATCTGAATGTAGTGTATTTCACAGAACCAGACTGAGGAGAGAAAGTCATATGTAGATGGTCCAGCGATATGGACTGAAAGAATGTGTTCCCTGTTAGATGCAAGGTTTTGTTTTAGTGGAGATGTAAAACGAATGATTTATGCGCTGTTCACGGAACTGTAAATTGATAAAGCAACAATGACACCATTGAACCATGCACGTGATGCACAGGCACTATTTTATCGTGCGGAGGAAGGAGGTGAAATGTAGCGGAACAAAACCAGTTCATCGCGATAACGTTCTCTTATTCACAAAAAATAAAGTGTTTTCTGTAAATAAGAGGCACATTACCACCTCTTTTAGTTTATAAAAACACTAAAATGACTTCCTGTTGAGAAACCGTCTTTAGTGGAAAACCTAGCAAAGAAATGCTGTGTTTTGGATGTGTGTTTCTCAAAGTGTGTTCCTCGGAACCACTGCATGCCGCGAATACCTTCATCATAATTACGGGGCATAGCGAGTTTTGAAAATTCTTCGTTTCTGGTCCAATTTGAAACATATTTACAGAGTTTATTACTGTCGAAGTTTCAAGTAATTTGGATACCAGTTTTAATTGTTTTATTAATTTAGTAAAATAAGTTCTCTGAAATAGTTTTAGTAGATAAAACTAGAGGATGTATTGTATTCCACCCAAAAATTCAATGTCGAGATTTCACCGGAAATATTTGTTTTGTGACCCCCTGACTCCATAAAAAGCATTTTTAAAACAGGTCTGTGTGTGTGTCTGTCAGTCTGTGGACAGCATTGCTCAAAAACGAAAATTTGGTTAAAAACCAAAGTTGGGATTTAAGTTTAATGTCTTTCAAGGATGTGACGAGAAGATTCTGAAGAAAATAGCCCTACCCTAAACTACCCTTTAGATGGAAAATTTTTCGAAAATTTTGATTTTCTTCAAAATCTCTCTAACGATTTTGAATAAAATGTCATATGTTTGAGATATTTTTATAACAAATGAAATGTATATCTTGAATTTTCTGGCTATAGCCCCTGTAGTCGTATTTACTCTGGATGACTTTTGCATAACTGGTAAACCGTTAAAGATAGACCAAATCATACTGTACAAAAAATGTAGATCTTGCTAAAATACACAATTTATGTCTCAATAAATTTTCTTGTAGGGTGAACCATTTCGGAGATATTCCTTGTTGTGTGTGTGTGAGCTTCGGAAAACTTAGAACTTTCGTGAAATGGAACATCGTTGTTCACTTTTTTATATGTTAAGTGTGCAAAGAGAATGGAATCTCAAAGCTTTAAAAGGTTTGACTATCGCCGAAAGTCTAGTGGAATCTAATATTCCCCTTGTACCTATAAGGAAATAAGCAATAAGATAATTTGTACAAATGTTTATCTCAACTAACACGAAGAAGATATAGGAATAAGTGTTTGTAAGAATGGTTAGTACAATAGTACTATAGTTAGTATAGTATACCTATAGCTAGTGCAAATTGGGGCAATTGCAGTGGACATTTGAGAAAGCTGCTTGTATGTGCGTGTGTGTGCGTGCATTCTTCTGAAGTTGTTCACATTCCAATCGTGTATTTAAATTTGTGTGAGAGTGGCAGAACTGGCAGACGTATTGCTTGTATTTTTAGTATAGTGTTCCCCCACCAGGTCGTGTCCTTGGCGGGGCGTAGACGTCAGGTCTGTGTGGACAATACTCCCTAATGTTATAAAACCAGTTGCGTAACAGTCACTCCACTTTCTCGGCGCATTACTGAACTGGGTGCACCAGAGCGGCTTTCAACTCAGTGTTGCAGTCGCATGATTGTTGATAAAATCTAAATATTATAGTAATCACTGTTAACTTTTTTTTATAAATTATTTGTTTAATTTCCATAGCCTGAAAATTTTCTGAAATAACATTTTGCTAACCAGGCTTTCCCCTTACATTTTAACCCATTCAAAGGCGTGTCATATACTAGCCGATCAAGGGCGGGAACATATATTTCGTTTCTACGCCATTTTGTAAGCCTCGTTTGGTTTAATGGCAAAGGCTAATATGACCTTTGTGACTGTTGACCAGAAGAAGTGACTTAACAAGAAATTATGTGAGATAGACGCCAGGCAGCGTTCTTTCTGCCTACAAGAAAATCAGCAGTAAGATAATTTCTACAAATTTTTATCTCTATTAACATGAACTGGATAGACGAATGCTTGTAAGAGTAGAGAAAGTCATGTGACTATAATATACGATACTTCTTTCCCCCAATCAACGCGAGAGGTGCGCGCGCTTGGAAACTTAAGTATGAAATTAACTTTAAAGTGATAAAAGCTATTTAACTGCCAGGATTTTCACCAGTTTTTATCAATCTCTTGTCCCATTTGATGGTGATTCACACACACACGCACACACACGCGTACATACACGCGCGCGCATGCGCACACACACATACGCACGCACACACTTACACACGCACGCATGCACACACACGCGCGCGCACCCACATGCACACCTTCGCACACACACACACACACACACGCACACGCACACACACACGCACACGCACACTCACACACACACACACACACAGGAACCTAACAATATTTTGGTTTGGAAATGTTCCTTATTAGGTAAGAAGTCTGTTAACAGTAAAACAGTTAAGACTGGCGCCCTGAGCGAGGCTATAAAAACGAAATAACCCATGTTGCCATGGAAACAAAGTGGATTTTGTTCTCCAAGTAGTTTATGTAATGGCTTTTGTTACAGCTTTGAATTTACAAGCTGTTCACTATAAGGAAATTTGTTGCTTTTACGTCTGTGGCCCACGTTTGGAACTTCCTGGGTTCGTCTGTTCGACCCATGGGGTTTTTTTCTGGCTTCTCACCGGGTCGCAAATGTTAGAAAATTACAGTGAAACTTTGATAATTCGAAGCCGAAGACACCAGAAAAAATTTCGAAGTATCCAAAAATTCCGATTAGAAAGTTACGCCAACATTTAATTTTAGCAATACGGGCCCATAGGATTCTCCAATTGTAGGAGGAAATCCATGAAATTTTGTGGACAACGACTTTTGTGCTTGTAGGACGAAATCATGAAATTTTGTGGACAACGACTTTTGTGCTTGTAGGAGGAAATCATGAAATTTTGTGGACAACGACTTTTGTGCTTGTAGGAGGAAATCATGAAATTTTGTGGACAACGACTTTTGTGCTTGTAGGAGGAAATCATGAAATTTTGTGGACAACGAGTTTTGTGCTTGTAGGACGAAATCATGAAATTTTGTGGACAACGACTTTTGTGCTTGTAGGACGAAATCATGAAATTTTGTGGACAACGACTTTTGTGCTTGTAGGACGAAATCATGAAATTTTGTGGACAACGACTTTTGTGCTTGTAGGAGGAAATCATGAAATTTTGTGGACAACGACTTTTGTGCTTGTAGGACGAAATCATGAAATTTTGTGGACAACGAGTTTTGTGCTTGTAGGACGAAATCATGAAATTTTGTGGACAACGACTTTTGTGCTTGTAGGACGAAATCATGAAATTTTGTGGACAACGACTTTTGTGCTTGTAGGACGAAATCATGAAATTTTGTGGACAACGACTTTTGTGCTTGTAGGACGAAATCATGAAATTTTGTGGACAACGACTTTTGTGCTTGTAGGACGAAATCATGAAATTTTGTGGACAATGGATTTTGTGCTTGTAGGACGAAATCATGAAATTTTGTGGACAATGACTTTTGTGCTTGTAGGACGAAATCATGAAATTTTGTGGACAATGGATTTTGTGCTTGTAGGACGAAATCATGAAATTTTGTGGACAATGCATTTTGTGCTTGTAGGTTGTCTCATTCTTTTTCGACTGTTTACATTTTCACTGGAGACACTGTTGTAAGGTTCTCTCTTTCTTGTTCAGATAAGTTGATAGAGTGTTGGGTGGTATCTAGTTATTTTCTAGTCGCCTTCTCCTAGATATCAGCATAACTTGTGATCTTTGATCACTAAATAATTGTGTCTGTCAGTCTGTGTTTTGTACTCACAGACACTCACAATGAACCTGTGTTTGTTTTAAAGTTACCACTTCACTAATATTTGTTTCTGTTATTTTCCAGGTAAGTACATCCGCCACTACACACGTCATTGATGCTGTTTTCTGTAATGGTAAGAAATAGTTCGCTTTGTTTGTTTTGTAAAATCATTTATTTAAAAATTCCTATGTTACATTATTTTGTCCACCTTTAGTGCTTACGAAGACAATAGTTGTATGTTTGTTAAGGGTATACTGTGCTAAGATTAATTATACGTACTGCAAAAATTGAAGTTTTCATTCCTAGGTTCCGTTCGTGCCAACTGACCTAGCCCAGAAATTTTTTCACAGTTTTCCCTGGTAGGAAAGGCAATGACCGTGTTTTCTTATTTAGTGCTCAAGATTCTTATATAAAAAATCCAATCTCTATAGTCACGGGAAGTAGCAGAATGTCTTTTGGGCTGACGTGTGGTGGATTTTTGTGAAGTCCACCAAGCACGGGGGTTGTCATAGGGGTGAAAACTCCATCCCTAAACATTAAATCAACTGTTACGTTTCTGTAGAAGAAACAGCCGGCTTAGACCGATGACTGATGTCCTCCACTCACACGACTTTCTCTACTCTTGTACTAACCATTCTTACAAACTCTTATTCCTATATCTTCTTCATATTAGTTGAGATAAACATTTGTACAAATTATCTTATCGTTTATTTTCTTGTAGGTACAAGGGGAATATGGCTTTGGACGATAGTCAAATCTTTTAAAGCTTTGAGATCCCATTCTCTTTGCACGCTTAACATATAAAAAATGAACGACGAAGTTCCCTTTCACAAAAGTTTTAAGTTTTTCGAAACTCACACACATACCAAGGAATATCTCCGAAATGGTTCACCCTACAGGAAAATTTACTTAGATATAAATTGTGTATTTTAGCAAGATCTACATTTTTTGTACAGTATGATTTGGTCTATCTCTAACGGTTTACCAGTTATGCAAAAGTCGTCCAGAGTAAATACGACTACAGGGGCTTTAGCCAGAAAATTCAAGATATACATTTCATTTGTCATAAAAATATCTCAAACATATGACATTTTAATCAAAATCGTTAGTCCCATTTTCAGGAAAATCAAAATTTTCGAAAAATTTTCCATGTAAAGGGTAGTTTAGGGTGGAACTATTTTCTTCAAAATTTTTGTGTCGCATCCTTGAAAGACATTAAACTTAAATACGAAGTTTGGCTTTTAACCGAATTTTCATTTTTGAGTTGTGCTGTCCACAGACACGCGCGCGCGCGGACCTTTTTCTAATTTTTTTTTTTTTTTTTTTTTTTTTTTGAGATCTTAAAAACATATTTCTGGTGAAATATCAGTATCGAGTTTTTGGATGGAATGCAATGCTTCCTCCACTTTACTATGGGTAGTAGAAAATAATTTTCAATGTTTGATTTGAAGGTTAGGAATATTGCTGGTAATGCCTTATGTAAGTGAGTTAGTGAATTACACGTCTTTGCCAATAAACGGCCTTGTATTGTTCGTTCACTCGAGAGAGACGCTCCCATCTACCAGAGCTTTTTTCTTAGCAAGTCATCTGTGAGATAATTTCCGCTGTGCGCTTGTAAACTGTCATTACGTGGATTGCACAGCATCTACCCTTTAACATCAAGGCCAGTTTCTCTACTATATGTTTTGAGTTCCCCTGAATCCAATAAAAGCATTTTTAGAAAAAGGTCCATGTGTGTGTCAGTGCGTCAGGCTGTGGACAGTATAACTCAAAAACGAAAAGTCGGTCTAAAACCAAAGTTGGTATTTAAGTTTAATATCTTTCAAGGATGCGACACGAAGATTTTGAATAAAATAACCCAACCCTAAACCAGCCTTTACATGGAAGATTTTTCGATAATTTTGATTTTCTTGAAAATAGCTCCAACGATTTTTATTAAAATGTCATATGTTTAAGACATTTTTATGACAAATGAAATGTATATCTTGAATTTTCTGGCTATATCCCCTGTAGTCGTATTTACTCTGGACAACTTTTGCATAACTGGTAAACCGTTAGAGATAGACCAAATCTTACTATATAAAAAATGTAGATCTCGCTAAAATACACAATTTATATCCAAGTAAAGTTTCCTGTAGGGTGATCCATTTCGGAGATATTCCTTGTTATGTGTGTGAGTTTCGGAAAACTTAAAACTTTCGTGAAGTGGAACATTGTTTTTCATGTTTTATATGTTAACTGTGCAAAGAGAACTGACTCTGAAAGCTTTAACTATCGCTCAAAGCCTATTCTATTCCCATATTCCCCTTGTACCTACAAGAAAATACGTATTAAGATAGTTTCTTCACATGGGAGTGCAACACATAAAATTTTTATTATATAAAATCTAATTGCCCAACAAACACCATCAACATCTGACAGGGAGATTTGCTGGCTTTGATGAAGATTGGAAAGTGTGTCAGTTTTGTGTCCCAGGTTGGTCGCTTCAGCTTTGGGAAAGTAGAGCGCGTCTAGGACAGAGTGACCAATATAGAAATAGCCATTGTTTGACCTCCTCTCAAATTGACCAAAGAGGAGGATATTTATTTTTTGGTGAAGGTTGTTCCGGAGTCATTAGCATGGGACACGTGTGAGCCCCACGCAGGTGGGGGAACACGTGCAGCGAATACCTTGCTGGGGGCGTGGTTAACCTCTGTGTGTGTGTGTGTGTGTGTGTGTGTATGTGTGTGTGTGTGTGTGTGTGTGGTTTGTGTGTGTATGTGTGTGTGTGTGTCTGTGTGTGTGTGTGTCTGTGTGTGTGTGTGTGTGTGTGTGTGTGTGTGTGTCTGTGTGTGTGTGTGTGTGTGTGCGCGCCGCTGAACAAAGCGTTTACTTTGCATACTGGCCTCTTATACTCTCCATGACAACGGCACAAACAGCTGAACAGCGAGAGTACCTACGTAAAAATTTCAAGCCAATAATAACATACCTCGGAAATGGCTTATGAAACAAACAATTCGAGTTGCACTCGCATGACTCTCTCTACTCTTGTACTAACCATTTGTACAATTTATCTTATTGCTGGTCACTATGTAATGCTTTGAAATTCCCTTCTCATTGCACGCCGAGAACATGAAAACATAACAACTATAAGTTTGAGAGGTATGCAACAATTTGAACAAATAAAGAAAACCTCGGAAATGGTTAAAGTTGCATTTGACAAAACTTGTATATTTAACGACATCTAAATGCTTGTGTAATAATATTTCATGCATCTCTTACGGTATACCATATATATAAAAGTTATTTAGAATGAAGAGGGCTTCAATTTTCTATCAATATTCTATTAAGTCCTGAACGACTTTTGTACAACTGATAAAGTGTTAGCCATAGAAAAAAATGTTGCCATACAAAAATTTACATCTGTTTAAAACGCACATTATGTCAAATATGATGATGATTATTATTATTATTACTATTACTATTATTATGTATTAGTATTATTATTAATTTCTAATATTGGTACTTTTCTCAAATAGGAAGTCGTTATTCATTTTTACTTTCTCTACTGGTAAGTAGGGGAAGTATTGTATTCCACCCAAAAATTCGATGTCGAGATTTCACCGGAAATATATGTTTTGAGAACCCCTGAGTCCAGAAAAAGCATTTTTAGAAAAAGGTCCGTGTGTGTGTGTCTGTGTGTCAGTCTGTGGACAGCATAGCTCAAAAACGAAAATTCGGTTAAAAACCAAAGTTGGTATTTAAGTTAAATGTCTTTCAAGGATGTGACACGAAGATTTTGAAGAAAATAGCCCCACCCTAAACTACCCTTTACATAGAAAAGTTTTCGAAAATTTTGATTTTCTTGAAAATGGTTCTAGCGATTTTGATTAAAATTTCATATGTTTGAGATATTTTTATGACAAATGAAATGTATATCTTGAATTTTCTGGCTATAGCCCCTGTAGTCGTATTTACTCTGGACGACTTTTGCATAACTAGTAAACCGTTAGAGATAGACCAAATCATACTGTACAAAAAATGTGGATCTTGTTAAAATACACAATTTATGTCTCAATAAATTTTCTTGTTGGGTGAACCATTTCGGAGATATTCCTTGTTGTGTGTGTGAGTTTCGGAAAACTTGGAACTTTCGTGAAATGGATTATCGTTGTTCATTTTTTTATATGTTAAGTGTGCAAAGAGAACAGAATCTCAAACATTTGACTATCGCACAAAGCCTACTGTATTCTAATATTCTCCTTGTACCTACAAGGAAATAAGCAATAAGATAATTTGTACAAATGTTTATCTCAACTAACATGGAGAAGATATAGGAATAAGAGTTTGTAAGAATGGTTAGTACAAGAGAAGAGAAAGTCATGTGAGTGCAACACATCAGATTATTTAATGTCCTGGGCATGCAAAGAGAATGGCATGTCAAGGCCTGCATAGTTATTTATGCTATTGCCATTGTACCTATTAAGAAAATATATGTAATAAGATAATTTTTGCAAATGTTTTTCTGTATTAAAATGAAGTAGATAGTAGTTTGCACAAGAGTGAGTAGAGAAGGTCATGTGAGTGAGGGCATCAAAGTGTAATATTTACACGGTACAGTGGGTCAACTCGGGACGAGAGGCCGAGTGACATTTTAACCGCACATGAGGATTTATGACGTCAACTGTTCGCTAAGACCTTTCCCAAACATGAAGGTGTGAAACTGCACGTTTACTTCCAACTAAAGTCCTATATCGAGGTTTCACTGGGAATACACGGTTTATAAAACACAGTCCTCTTTGTTATCGTTGTTAGTGTTTAAAATTCGTCGTAATATCACAGTTCCAGCTGATGTGTTTTATCGGAACCCTGAACTTCAGTTCTACTCTTGCTACCTTACAAACTACTTCCGACGATACACTCACTCAAATCGCTTAACTAAAAATTACTCAAACTCTCTTAACACTGAATGTACATACAAACACATACATACACAAACACAGAGAAACACAAACGCACACAAACACACATACATAAAGTTAGTTAAGTAAATCAGATCACATCGCATTTCCGTTTTAGGTCTTTCACAATGTTTCAGTTCTATTCACAGCAGAATCTGCAGTTTCAGCATTACAAATCCTGGCCCTAGGTTTCAGATAAGGCCATTTTCCATGTTTTATACCATTCTGGTAACGGCAGACATTAAAGGCTGATCTATTGGTTCGATATGCAGCTGATATTTATAGCTTTCTTGTAACGCTCGTAGAGACAAACCCTTTTATGCCAAATGTCCTACATTACAGCCAGACGTTCACTGTTAGGGCCAGCCAGGGCAGGCACAAAAATAAATATAACTAAATCCTTGCAATCCCCAAGAATAAAAGAAATCAGATGTGTTGCACTCACATGACTTTCTCTACTCTTGTACTAACCATTCTTACAAACTCTTATTCCTATATCTTCTTCATGTTAGTTGAGATAAACATTTGTACAAATTATCTTATTGCTTATTTCATTGTAGGTACAAGGGAAATATTAGAATACAGTAGGCTTTGTGCGATAGTCAAATCGTTTAAACCTTTGAGATCCCGTTCTCTTTGCACACTTAACATATAAAAAAATGAACAATGATGATCCATTTCACGAAAGTTTTAAGTGTTCCGAAACTCACACACATAACAAGGAATATCTCCGAAATGGTGCACTCTACAAGAAAATTTATTTAGACATAAATTGTGTATTTTAGCAAGATCTACATTTTTGTATAGTATCATTTGGTCTATCTCTTACGGTTTACCAGTTACGCAAAAGTCGTCCAGGGTAAATACGACTACAGGGACTATAGCCAGAAAATTCAGGATATACATTTCATTTTTCGTAAAAATATCTCAAAGATATACTATTTTAATCAAAATCGTTAGAGCCATTTTCAAGAAAATAAAAATTTTCGATAAATTTTCCATGTAAAGGGTAGTTTAGGGTGGGGCTATTTTCTTCAAAATCTTCGTGTCGCATCCTTGAAAGACATTAAACTTAAATACCAACTTTGGTTTTTGACCGACTTTTCGTTTTTGAGTTACGCTGACACAGACACACACACACGGACCTTTTTCTAAAAATGCCCTTTTTTAGATTCAGGAGGTCTCAAAACATACATTTCTGGAGAAATCTGGACATCAAATTTTTGGGTGGAATACAATACTTCCCCTACTTACTAGTAGAAAAAGTATAAATTAATTTTCCCAAAAAATGGCTGCTACCATACCACATGTTCAAGATATTGTGACGCCGGCCCATGAAGTGGTGGCGGCAACACAACAAAGGACGGTTGGGGTCGCGCTGCCCCAACCCAACGGCGCGTAACAAAGGCGCTGAAGGTCAAGCTTCCCCATACCATTCACTGACTAAATACGTGACTAACAATAGTAGTTGTAGAGTCTTTTGGGTAGGTGACATGTAGTTGTGTTATTTATTCATTTCGTTTGTGGTGATACACATAAGATGCTAATAGTTTCATTTTAGCAGCTTTCGTTCGCCTAAGTTGGTTTCTGGCTAAAACTCACGTTTCTGAGCCATAAAGTAAGGTTAGGTTTCCCATTACTTTGTAAAATTTCAAAACATTTTTGGTCTGACCTTGTTTTCTTAATTGTGTATAAGAATTTGATCTGTGTCTCTCAGATTCAACTAAAAGGGAGTGCAACCTAAATAGCTAAAAACATTGATGGAGATTTTAGATCCAAGATGGTTCTTTCCTCTGAAAGCGATCGTTTTACTTTTATTTACTGTAATTTCTAGGTAAAATACTTTTGATATCAGTGATAATTTATATACTGTTCTTTGCAAATTATCTTCTAAATTGACTAATAGAACGAGAATGAGAATTCTCATGCGAACGAGAATGAGAAAACAGCAGTTACTGCTAATTGCAGTATATTGCCTTCTAGCCAGTTCAACTTAGTTCACCTTTGTACAAAATCAGAGCAACAGAACTGTCGAACCGAATTACAATATAGAACTGCCAGATTACAACTCGCACTCGGCACGATACGCAAGCACTGTCTACTGAACGCTTCGTAAACGTTTAACTAACTCTTATAGTCCACTTACAACACTTGATTACAAGAACAACTTCGTTTCTGGGTACGAGCGAGTCCCTTGTTCTATTATATAGTGCCTGACACAATCAGAACGTTCTGGAAGTGGAATGCTCGAGAGTGAATAGGGAGGAACAGCCTAGACGGAACACGTATAGCCCATTGTCCTGTCGGTCCGCTGTTATTTCCTCCAGGTACTAAATAATGCACTCTGGAAATTTCGTTCCCCGGATTGGTAGGTTAGCCTATTGGTTTCCGGCCTCCCCATGCGATGGTACTAAACCGAGGGGGGGGGGGGTGATTGAGCCAGCTTTCGTTAATTGTCACTCAGTGAACTATTTGGTGGAAATGAGTGAAAGTGCGGGAGCTCTCTCACACGTACTTTTTCGCAAAGCCAAGAAGCGTATCTGAAACTGTTTAGTTCAGTGCATCACACATACACGGCGAGACAGTGTTCATACACAATCATATCTTCAACACAGTAACGTGCCATACATCTTCATTTGGATTGCATTACTGTCTGTACCCCAAGTTAATGATATTTCGCTGTTGTAGTAAACAAGGTAACCAGCGATCGTTCTCCAACCAAGGTCAGTACGCATCAGTGGTGGCTCGCAGTCAAAATTTTAGGGTAGGCACAGTGTAACAATAATAATAATAATGGTAGTAATAATAATACAGTAGAACTCCGTTTATCCGAAATAAAGGGGGCGAAGTCATTGCGGATAATGCAAACAATATATTGTTTGGTTGTTTAATAAGTGCGGAGTGAATGAGTGTGACTTACGAACGAATTACGGCCAAAACTAAAACGAATGAAGAAATTGAAGAATTGTCTGACTGTAGCATTGTGTTAAACAGCTAAAACACTCCTCTTTTCATTGTCATTGCGCCGCGAAAGCGGACTTTGTAATAGTTCACTAATGAAGTCGGTCATACTGGTATTACAACACACTGGTATTACAGAGAGTGATAACGAGACGATTCGGATCTCTGAGATCTTCGTTCGTGCAGTATGCCCGTTCGGAAAAAGTCGCATAAATTCGGATTTGAGCAGGCAAGTGTTCTGACTGCTGGCAGACGCGTCTACGCATGCTCGGAGTGTGTATACAGACAGAATATTTCGTTATCCATGTTCAAGGGCCTCGTACTGAGGAAAGGGGGCCGGGCAGGCAGAGGTTAAGCTAGCTGGCTCTCCACTACCCAGGTTCCATGCGTTATCATTTCTGCCACGCGTTTCAAACAAGCAGCTCAAACGGGTCTGGTTTTGACCCAATAGAACCAAAATTGGTTTACTTTTAAAATAAACTGCACTGAATCGTGCCCTTTTGAATGTCTGGTCTTCATAGACAGTAGTGATGGGAATATTCGAATACAAAATGTCGATGTATTCGATTCTTGAAAGTTCTCCAGATGTTCTCGAATCCTTATACTGTACTCGAATACCTCATTCGGTTCTCGTTTGTTATTTACTACTCTGCTGTTATCGAATACTCTCGGCTTGTTCTCGGTTCGTGGAATAACGGAACGCACATTACGGAATCAGTTAACTAGAACGTATGGACGTCAATGTTATAAATTCGACACTAAATTCATATTTATAACGCTGACATATTGATTTCCAAGTCAGCATATCATAAAATGCATGTAAACTACTGTTTAACAATGAAAATAATGTATTATTGTGTCATATCTTACTTCACAATATTTATAATATTGTAACAAATGGAGAAAACACCAGTCTGCTGCTATTCACACTTTATTGCCTTTTTGTCAGTTAGCGTAGTGCTAACGTTACACTCAGATTACCTCTGTACAAGTTCAGAGCAACAGAACAACTGCCGAATCACAAAATAAGAAATGTCAGATTGAACTGCTAGTCGGCACGACTCCTCAACGCTTCGTATACGTCTTTTTTTCCTCTATCTCTCGTGCCCGGTGCTTGGCAGCGACTTATATGTCCTTAAACAGAGGGAAAGTTCTGGAGGTAGAATATTCGGGAGTGCCTGTGGCGGAACGGTCCAGAAACCGCACCGCCATGTAATAGCTATTGTCTCGTACGCTCCTATTGTTGTCGGCGGCAGGTCGTTAGGCCAGGCAGGCGACTGGCTGGGTCCCCCCTCCCCAGTGTAGGCAATCAGATGCGGCGGGCGCGGTGAATAATATAATTATATAATATATAATAATCATAATAGTAGTAGTAGTAATAATAGTAATGATAATAATACTTCTTACTTACTTTTTCTCTCTCTTTCTTTTTTTACCAATATCTGGGTAGTTTGCAAAATAAGTCACGATAAAAATTGTTAATTTACACCATTGTGCATTTAACATTGGGAATAACCGTTGTATTTTCGTGGATCATTTTAATGATTTATTCGAGAACAACCATGGCGAGAACTGAATAACATTGCTCTAGTGAAAATATCATAGTATCCGAAAACTTGCATTCGAATGAAACATTCGATTTTTAAACGTATTCGAATACAGAGTATTCGATTCTTGAAAGGATTCGATTCTGCCCATCACTAATAGACAGATAAGCTTGGTGGTAACTGAGTTATAGAATTTAATTCATTAGTAGTTATTCAGCAGGAAAGTACTAACGTTTTAAACTTGAGCACCGTGCCGCTGGACACTGGTATTCGCGTGCACATTTGTAGCACACGCCAGATAACAATAGGAACATGAATTAACTTGTACAGGGAAACAATGGCTGGCTGCCTACCTTTTGTCGGTGGCCGCTGCACTGTTCTATTCTTTGAGTTTAGTCCTCAAATTTATGCCGATGTTGTGGTGAGTTAATTGGTCATACATCAACCCCAACTACAATAGCATAATAAAAATTCCGATGTTACAAACTGGTTTTCCCAGTAACCGTGCATTGAAATCACCGCTCGCTCGCTCGCTCGCTTCTGCATATGCAACACAAAATCGCTCAAGCGCATATTACAATGAGAATGTAATTATCTAAAGTTTTCTTTCCAATGTTGTATTATTTCAACATTGTAGAAGAAGAAGTACAGAAAAAATGTGATTACATCTGAATGTAATGTATTCCATAAAAACCAAAGTTGGTATTTAAATTTAATGTCTTTCAAGAATACGACAAGAAATAGCCCTACCCTAAACTACCCTTTACGTGGAAAATTTTGATTTTCTTGAAAATGGCTCTAACGATTTTTATTAAAATGTCATATGTTTGAGATATTTTTATGAAAAATGAAATGTATATCTCGAATTTTCTGACTATAGCCCCTGTAGTCGTATTTACTCTGGGCGACTTTTGCATAACTGGTAAACCGTAAGAGATAGACCAAATTATACTATACAAAAAATGATCTTGCTAAAATACACAATTTATGTCTCAATCAATTTTCTTGTAGGGTGAACCATTTCGGAGATATTCCTTTTTCTGTGTCAGTTTCGGGAAACTTGAAACTTTGCTGAAATGGAATATCGTTGTTCATTTTGTATATGTTAAGAGTACAAAGAGAACGGAATCTCAAACCTTTAAAAGAGTTAAGTATCGCTCAAAGCATACTGTATTCTAATATTCCCCTTGTACCTACAAGGAAATAAGCAATAAGATAATTTGTACAAATGTTTAACTCAACTAACATGAAGAAGATATAGGAATAAGAGTTTGTAAGAATGGTTAGTACAAGAGTAGAGAAAGTCATGTGAGTGTAACACGCCAGATTTTTATTTCAGTTTCAATTAATAATTCATAAAAGTGTAATTTCTGTATGGTTAAACCATCTTCGACCCTTAAAGATAAGTATATGTTTGATTACTGTCGTTATCTCAGCTATATATAATATATATATATATATATATATATATTATTGCTTCAACACATACACACACACAGACACACACACACACACACACACACACACACACACACACACACACACACGCTATTAATTTGAAGCCCTTTATGATGCTCTGGCAGGGAATATATTGGCAACACTGACGTGGAGGTTCTCCCATCTCAATATCCGTTAGCGAGGTCGCTCTCTAGATAAACCCCTAGACGACTTTCTTTGAGATATCCCTCAAGCCCTTGGGCTCTTGGCGGAGAAACCTTTCACTTCAAAGCCCTTTAAAAACATCTTGTGAACGACACTTTTATCACATTTTCACTTTCTCTACCACATTTATAAACACTGTAGTCCACACAACCAGAAATAAACGTCTTAACACATTCTCAATATTAAAAAATCTGATGTGTTGCACTCACATGACTTTCTCTACTCTTGTACTAACCATTCTTACAAACTCTTATTCCTATATCTTCTTCGTGTTAGTTGAGATAAACATTTGTACAAATTATCTTATTGCTTATTTTCTTGAGAGAGAGATTCCGTTCTCTTTGTACACTTAACATAGAAAAAAATGAACAGCGATGTTCCATTTCACGAAAGCTTTGTTTTCGCGAGCTCACACACACAACAAGGAATATCTTCGAAATGGTTCACCCTACAAGAAAGTTGATTCAGACATAAATTGTGTATTTTAGCAAGATCTACATTTTTTTGTATAGTGAGATTTGCTCTATCTCTTACGCTTTACCAGTTATGCAAAAGTTATCCAGAGTAAATACGACTACAGGGGCTATAGCCAGAAAATTCAAGATATAAATTTCGTTTATGTTTAAAATATTACAAACATATGGCATTTTAGTCAAAATCGTTTAAGCCATTTAAAAAAAAAATCAATCTTTCGAATTCTGCTTACAGAAGAGTAAGAAAGTCGTGTGAACGTAGCACATCAACTTTTTCTATTAAAATTATGGTATGCTCTGTGATTCAATGGTTCTTCGATATACAATGTCGAAATAAGGTCACTGCTGAGTTCACCTATAATATAAACCCACTGCTTTGAACTACAATAAGAAAAATCTGAGTATCATATCTCGCACAGAGAATTATTACCAGCAATATGTTGTTTTTACTACCCAGGAGTCCTCAACATAAACTGCTCCTGCGATTTATGTGCTTTGCTTTGTACGTTGCTTTCGAGTGTTCGATTCCCATAAAATTTACAGCCTCTCGAAGGTTCTGCAACAAACATAGCAAGGAAGTATTTTATTCCAGGAATCTGTAATCCACAGACAAGATTATTCCCTTAGGACCAACAGTAAGAAAAAAAGGTTAGAAGATATGTATTTGATACTTTCTCAAATATCCGTTGTTTGAAGATTTATCGCAATAACATTTAGGCTTACGTTGGATAATATAAAGAAGATTAAACAAACACAATCTTCATGGTTTTTAACTGAATTTTTCATTTTGAGGTTTGCTGTTCACAGACTGGCACACACACACACACACACACACACACACACACACACACACACACACACACACACACACACACACACACACACACACACACACGCACGCACACACACAAATCTTTTTGTTAAATGCCTTCTTTAGATTCAGGGGCCTTAAAACATGTATTTCCGGTGAAATCTCGACATCAAAATTTTGAGTCGAATGCAGTACTGACATACATGTGTATAATGAATTTGGTATGTTTAGTTTTAACAAAGGAATGGGAGAACGAGGGTTTAACTAAATGGGGGTCATCTGCATAATGGGCAGAGTCAAGTCACAGAGCAGTTGGCGAGTGAGTGTGTGAGTGACTGACTCATTCCTTCTTGTTGACATTGGCTAATTTCAATTAATTTCCAGAGTGGGTCACTCGCTTGCCATGTTTAACACCGTTTTGGGCACGTTTCCGCTTCCCATCGTATTGATACGTATCAGGATGGCGTCTGATATTTCCACCGAAAATAAGAATTCTGATGTTTGGCACCCAGATAACTTTCTCTATTCACTCTTGTACAGCCGGCACCAAGTGCTTTCTGATAGACCAGAGGGTGTAGAAAATGTGTGTTTTTTCTACGATTTCTTACGGTTTACCAGATAGTATGCAGTCATTCAGAAGGAAAGGCACTTCTGAGGTTATGCCCACAAAATTCAAAATATATGTAAAGTGCTATTTTTAAGAAAATCAAAACGTTCGAAGAACTTTCCATGTAAAATATTTTCTTGAAAATCTTCATCTCGCATTTTTGGAAGATGCTGAACTTAAATACTCACTTAAACGACTTTCCGTTTTTCAGTTAGGCTGTTCACACACACAAACATACACACTCACACACACAAACATCCTGGAAGATGGCCAGATGGTAATTTAAACCAGCCTTGATGCTCAGGAAGCTTTCGACGCAGTCTGGTGGCCGAGTATATTGTATACATTGAGGGAATTTAACTGCCCGAGTAACTTATACTGCCTTGCTAAAAGTTATTTCAGTCATAGAAGTGCTGTATTGACAGTTAATGATGTAAAACTTGAAAAAAAAATGTAAGCATGGGATGTCCACAAGGATCTTGTTGCGGACCTTGGAATTTGCAATATAATTCGCTCTTGAATATTGAATACTCGAGCCATACAAAGGTAGTGGCATTTGCGGATGATTTATTAATAATAACTAGAGTTAAACAAACTTGAAAGCCGAAAATTACAATAATGTAGAAACGTGGGCTAAGAATTATAAAATTATTTTAATGAGCAAAAGTCGAAAACAATGCTAATAACACGCAAACGTAAAGTGGAAAGGGATATAAGCATCTTTATCAATAACACAGAAATAAAACAAGTAGAAAAAATCAAATATTTGGGAATAATCGTTGATAAAAAAACACACATAGATAAATAAACACACACGCCCACACATACACACACGCCCACACCTACACACGCACACACACGTACACACATACACACAAACACACTCACACAGATACATACACGCACACACATACACACAGATACACACACGCACACACACATACACGTACAAACACACACATACACACACATATGGACGTTTTTTAAATCCAGGGGGTCCCAAAACGTTCATGTCCAGATGGAGAATTTATGGGAGTAATGCCATACTTGCCGTTCACGAATTTGAATTTCAGTAAGTTGGCAAGGCAAGGCAAGAATGTGCCGTTGCTACGCTGCATGACGTCACCACAGAGGTCCCTCTCTAGGAGAGATAGTCGGTCACCCTTCAAGAACCCCCATCCATTTTTCATTTCAGGAAAGTCATTCGTTATAATTAAACAAGCCTCTATCATAAGAGGGTGTTAAAAGAAAAGGCACTCGTTAGTGTTGGCAGGACTGACAGTGATGGAGGTTCCCACGCGCCTTTTAGACACGCACTTTTTTACTTTATATTCATGTTGGTAACATTGGTTGGGCGTTTTCTTGAAACGAGATATGAATTCATCATCCACAAAGAAGAAACGAAAAATTCTTGACAGTTAACAGTTTGGTATTCAAAGGAAACCTCCCCCCGTCATGCTCTCAGCATTCCAGGTGCATTATGGGCGACTGTATTTATTTCTACGATGCCAAAATTCTCAGGTCTCTCCAACAACCTGTATCAATGTGCACCACTTTAATAAATACCTCTTTTAAACTAATTGAATATAAAACGTGTTGCATTCATATGACTTTCTCTACTCTTGTACTAACCATTCTTACAAACTCTTATTCCTATATGTTCTTAGTGTTAGTTGAGATAAACATTTGTACAAATTATCTTATTGGTTATTTCCTTGTAGCTACAAGGGGAATATTAGAACACAGTAGGCTTTGTGCGATAGTCAAATCTTTTAAAGCTTTGAGATCCCGTTCTCTCTACACGCTTAACATATAAAAAAATGAACAACGATGTTCCAATTCAACAAACTTCTAAGTTTTCCGAAACTCACACACATAACAAGGAATATCTCCGAAACGGTTCAACCTACAAGAAAATTTATTGAGACATAAATTGTGTATTTTAGCAAGATCTACATTTTTTGTATAGTATGATTTGGTCTATCTCTAACGGTTTACCAGTTATGCAAAAGTCGTCTAGAGTAAATACGACTACAGGGGCTATAGCCAGAAAGTTCAAGATATACATTTCATTTGTCATAAAAATATCTCAACCATGTGCCATTTTAATAAATATCGTTAGAGCCATTTTCAAGAAAATCAAAATTTTCGAAAAATCTTCCATGTAAAGGGTAGTTTAGGGTGGGGCTATTTTCTTCAAAATCTTCATGTCGCATCCTTGAAAGACATTAAACTTAAATACCAACTTTAGTTTTTAACCGAGTTTCCGTTTTTGGGTTATGTTCTTGACAAGCATACATCTGGGCGTTACGGTATCCAACCACTGCACGAATTCAGAATACTGATGGTGCTGCAAGTTTACTCGACAGGTATCATACTGAATATCGATGTTATCTGCCGATACACCTACTTGCCCGGAATACCTACTAACTGAATTGAAATGTTCCGCCAGACACTGCCCCATTTCTATGTAAACTAAGGCATTTAGCGCTTTTTGGCAAGTTCTTGCAGAGTACACCGCACGCTTTGCCCTGAATCTACAAATTACAGAGCTGTGTGCGTGCAAATGTTTATGCAGATTCCGTAATATGAATTTTGCAGAGCGCGTTTATCGCCACATCTGCTGCAGGTTTACAATAATCAATTATATTTACTTCGTCAATGCAAGAACGTTCGGAAAATATTACTGCTGTGGCTTGTGGGACAAAAGCTCTGAATATATTACCAACTGCACAAAGCGATCGGCTTCAATTGACGGGCTAAATAAAAAAATCTGATGTCTTGCACTCGCATGACTTTCTCTTATTAGAATACAGTAGACTTCGTGCGATAGTCAAATGTTTTAAAGCTTTCAGATTTCGTTCTCTTTGCACACTTAACATATAGTACGTGGGTGACCGAGCTTCGCTCGGCGATTTTTTGTGACTTTTTTTTTTTTTTTGGTAATACGTTGCATTGATATTTCAATCATAGAAAATTATATGACTTGTACGTTGAAGGGCAAACAGGGGATATATGAATGTGCTACGTAAAAGAAAAGCGAGTACAAAGCCATTTGAAAGTAATATATTGTGTAGTAAAACTGTTATCATAAAAACTTTCTTCAAGGGAAAATACATATACGAGCCGAATTTCGCGGTGATATGATATGATATGAATTGTTTAAAGAAAAGTAAGTAGAGAAAGATGTGAATGTGTTACCTAAAAGTGAGAAGAGAAAACAGTATGAATATAATATGTAGCATTTCTGTTTCAAACATACAGAAAATTGTATTAATTTAAAAGTGGGGATAAAATGTTTTTTTGGTGTAAAATCACGTTTTTTTTATGGAAAATTGTTTATAGAAAGTGAGTAGAGAAAGCGATGTGAATGTGTTACCTAAAAGTAAGTAGAGAAACCACTATGAATGTAAAATGTAGCATCTCTACTTCAAACATACAGAAAACTGTATGAGTTCTTTTAGAAGAGTGAGTAGAAAAAGAGAGGTGAATGTGTTAGCTAGTAGGTAAGAAATCACTGTGAATGTAATATGCAGCATCTCTACTTCAAACATACAGAACGTTGTATGATTTCTTTGTGGAAGAGTGAGTAGAGAAACCACTGTGAATTGTGTTACTTAAAAGTGAGAAGAGAAAACAGTGTGAATGTAACAGTATTTCTATTTCAAACACACAGAACATGGTATGACTTATTATAAAAGCGGAGATAAAATGTTCTTTGGTGTAAAATCAGGTTTTTTATGGAAAATTGTTTATAGAGGAGTGGGTAGAGAAAGAGATGTGAATGTGTTACCTAAAAGTGAGTAGAGAAAACACTGTGAAAGTAATATGCATGTATACAAAAATTTAACCAAATCTTTAGGGCCGTTTCTGAAATACCTGGAATAGATATATACAAGAATTGCTCTGTGAAGTGGGAATAAAAAATGTAATTTTTTATGTAAAACCACATTTTTTCAGGAATCACACCTATATAGATGAACTTAGAAAGCAAAACCCTATCTGAATACAAAATTTGATGGAAATCGTTAGAGCCGTTTTCACGTTGCTCGGAATAAACATATATACAAGAATTGCTCGTTTAAATATATAAGATAAAAGTGGACAACGATGTTCCATTTCACGAAAGAAGAAATAGCTCCGAAATGGTTCACCTTATAAAATAATTTATTCAGACATAAATTGTGTATTTTAGCAAGATCTACATTTTTTGTATAGTAAGATTTGGTCTATCTCTAACGGTTTACCAGTTATGCAAAAGTCGTCCAGAGTAAATACGACTACAGGGGCTATAGCCAGGAAATTCAAGATATACATTTCATTTGTCATCAAAATATCTCAAATATATGACATTTTAATCAAAATCGTTAGAGCCACTTTCAAGAAAATAAAAATTTTCGAAAAATTTTTCATGTAAAGGGTAGTTTAGTGTGGGGCTATTTTCTTCAAAATCTTCGTGTCGTATCCTTGAAAGACATTAAACTTAAATACCAACTTTGGTTTTTAACCGACTTTTCGTTTTTGAGTTATGCTGTCTACAGACTGACGGACACACACACAGACACACACACACACACACACACACACACACACACACACACACACACACACACACACACACACACACACACAGGGACCTTGTTCTAAAAATGCCTTTGTTTTTGAATTGAGGTTGTCTCAAATATTTTGTTTTACTTTCTCTACTGGTAAGCGAGATTAAATAAGAAGACAGATGGTGGTCCACCATACCAAATATTACTGAATCGTGTCTGTCTGTCTCTCCGGAAGGTACAAATATAGCTACACATGCAATTACAACTGTATTGAAGCCGTGACCTCAAATTAACATTTAACTCCACTGAAACATGATTATTGACTAATCAGCCGCATGCTCCCGGACCACTAACTTTATTATTTATTGAACAGTCTCCACGCCTGCATAAGTCAACAGTGATACGACCATTAATCCATCTAGGTTATGTGTATCTCACAGATATCTGTCCGTGTGTCTGTCTGTCTGTCTGTCTGTCATTGTGTGGATAGCATAGCTCAAAAACGAAAACTCGGTTAAAAACCAAATATCGTATTTAAGTTTAATGTCTTTTAAGGATGCGACCCGAAGATTTTGAAGAAAATAGCCCCACACTAAACTACCCTTTACATGAAAAATTTTTCGAAAATTTTTATTTTCTTGAAAATGGCTGTAACGATTTTGATTAAAATGTCATATGTTTGAGATATTTTTATGACAAATGAAATGTATATCTTGAATTTTCTGGCTATAGCCCCTGTAGTCGTATTTACTCTGGACGACTTTTGTATAACTGGTGAACCATAAGAGATAGAACAAATCTTAGCATAGAAAAAATGTAGATTTTGCTAAAATATACAACTTATATCTAAATAAAATGTTTTATAGAGTGAACCCTTTTGGAAATATGTCTTGTTATTTGTGTGAGTTTTGGAGAACTTATATTTCTGTCAAATGGAACGTTATTCAATTGTTAATATGTTAAGTGTGCAAAGAGAACACAATTTAAAAGCTTTAAATTATTTGACTATCGCACAAAGCCTACTGTATTGTAATATTCCCCTTGTACTTACAAGGAAATAAGCAATAAGATAATTTGTACAAATGTTTATCTCAACTAACAGGAAGAAGATATAGGAATAAGAGTTTATAAGAATGGCTAGTACAAGAGTAGAGAATGTCATGTGAGTGAACAAGTCAGAACTTTTTTCTGATAAACCTTTATTGCACGTTTTTTATTAGAGCAGGACAAACTGATGATGAATGTGCGTGTTTTGAGTTGAAGCCTTTCCTCCTGCTACATACGTCACTGTGACTGCATAACCGTGTGTAATTGCAGGGCATTATGCACTTCCTTGACCACTTACTGTGCAATCAGACGTCCAACCAAATCAAAATTTCGGCTAGATAGTAATTATTGCTTTAATTACAATTTTCGACAAGGCCAATTATTTTCCTGGCAATGTATGCATGTGGCTAGGCGCCTCTTGTCCGCATCTTCAACACGCGTCCACCAATCACGAGCTTTTGATTCTTGTATTGTTCAATGAAATAACAACCACTTCAAGTTCACAAACGCTAAAAAGAAGTTCGAAAAATTTTCCATGTAAAGGATAGTTTAGGGTGGGGGAATTTTCTTCAAAATCTTTGTGTCGCATCCTTAAAAATCAATAGACTTAAATAGCAACTTTGCTTTTATCCGTCTTTGGTTTTTTTTTTGAGTTACACTTACCACAGACCGACACATACACACACATCCGGCGGACTTAGGTGCACTAGTCAAGACGGGAACATATCTTCTGACTTCTCTTTCAAGTTGTTTTATTCGACTATTGGTCATTCCGGATCTTTACTTAACTATGTAACTCAAGCGATAACATATTACATTCGTAATCGGCAGGTTCCGGGTTTAAATCCCTTGGTCGGACGAATATGACAGTTTTTTCGTCATTTCCCTCAGCCGCTAAGGTAAATACCGGATTGTATATTTAATATCACGACCGAATGTTGCACCTCACATGTAACACAGTAGTATAAACTAAAAGGACGTGGTAATATCGACTGCTGTGCCATCTATCCACGGATCATGCAAGCGGGTAGACTGGATGGCACCCTAATGCCATCTGTTGTCAGAGACAGAGGTACGTTATGTGGCTTTAACTTCAGCTCTTTGCAAAGAGCCATAAGAAATGCCTGAAAGACGCCTAAGCAATTAATATTAATCATAATTGTGAACAAATTTTAAACAGCAGTAGCATTAAAAAGGAGTGCTTTGGTCAGGCTACGAGCGTTATTTGCACCTATATCCATGTTCTGAGCACCTTATCACTTAACCTTGAAAACATAGTTATAAATATCACAAATATAAAATATTATTTGCAAGTGTGTTTGAAAATAAAACCAGATGCAGACACTTTCCTCCCACACCTCAGTTCCAGGACGTACTGGCGTGGTTGCAACAATTGTTGCAAAATCATGGCCAGAGGATCGCTGAACTGTTGGTAAGTTTCCTCTCTGCCAGCGACCAAACCAGCAAAATGGCCATAGCCATGGAGGCGCTCGCTTTCCTGACCACCGTCATCCACACGACCCAGAATGGCGGATCAGACTAGGTCTCGTACCTCGTTCAGGTTCGCGTTTTGGAACGCGTGTGGCCTGGCCGGTCAGGAGAATGAGCTCCACCATTTTGCTGGAGCGCATGCCCTAGACCTCATTCTGGTGTCAGAGACACATCTCCATCAGAACGTCACATCCCGACTCCAGGGCTATCACTGTCTCAGATCGGACCGCGTCGGCCGCCGTGGGGGCGGCACAGCGATCTTCGTGAAGAACAGTGTGGTCCACAAACCCATCCAGCTCCCTCCACTTCAAACCCTAGAGGCCACGGCCACTTGTGTCCACCTCGGAGGTACTGAAGTCCTGATGGTGTCTGCTTATCACCCACCCCAGAGGCAGTTCGTTCCAAACGACTACCTCTCCATCCTTGCCCTACATCCTCATGCCATTATTGCCGGGGACTTAAATGCTAAGCATCAGCGCTGGCATAGCGGCCCCCGAGCAGACGCTAGAGGCAACGACATCATCAGAATGGTAGACGCGGACCCTCAACTTAGAGTAGAGGGTCCCTGGCAACCTACCCATTACCCGCGAGGTCTGGGGCGGCCATCCGTCATAGACTTCGCAATCATCAAGCATTTTCCATATCATCTATCACTCACATCGGTCAACGAACTTCATTCAGATCATAATCCCGTGTTGGCCATCATAAACACCCAGGTTGCCAGTCATGAGGTCCCGATCCAACATCGGAACGTAGACTGGGACTGCGTCAGAAGTTGCCTGAATAGCTCCATCCCCGCCAACCCCAACATCACAGACATCCCAACCCTAGAGGTTGCGGTCTCTTCCTTCACCTCTGTCGTGAAGCGAACGGTCCACAACCTCACCATCCACACCCCAGCTCCTCTCCATTCTGATGTCCTGCCTTTAGAGCTTCTATTGCTCATCCGCCGCTCTTGGGCGGCTCGCAGGCGCTACCAGAGGCAACGCAAGCCCCATCATCTAGCGGTTCTAAGGCGTTTACGCCATGAGGTTCGTCTCCGCCTACGCGAGCACCGAGTGCGCGCGTGGGAGGATACGATGACTCGTCTGAACCCGGAAGATGGCGACGTGTGGAAGATTGCCAAGCGACTCAGGAACCGAGGAGGGTCACACACCTCACCCATCCAAGGCACCCGAGGCCTGGCCTATGAACCCCAAGCCAAAGCAAATGTGTTTGCTGACTACCTGGAGAGGACTATGCGTCCTAGAGACGATCCGCAGGACCTAGACTTCTCCGACCGTGTCCGCCAGGAGGTACGTCGATATCTTCGGCGTCCTCATGGGGAGGCGGATCGGCTTCCCATCATCAAACCTAGCGAACTCCAGGGCGTACTCCGACGCCTCGACCGCAAAAAGGCTGCGGGGCCTGACGGGTTAACCCCTGCCATGCTCCGCCACCTTCCTTTCAAGGCCGTGCTCTTCCTTACTAAGGTCTTCAATATGTGCCTCGCCCTTGGTCACTTTCCACGTGAGTGGAAGCAGGCCCGGGTGATCTGCATATTGAAGCCAGGGAAAGACCCGGTTCATCCTGCCAACTACCGATCCATAAGTCTCCTGTCTGTACTCTCGAAAGTACTCGAGAGGCTTATTCTAGTCCGCTTGTCTCCCATCTTAGGGGACATTCAAGCCATCCCTCCCCATCAGTTTGGGTTCCGGCGTGGCCACTCAACATCTCAGCAGTTGCTGCGTGTGGTGGAGGCAGCTGCCCTGGGTTTCCAGGACAAAGCCTATACCGCCGCGGTTTCTCTAGATGTTGAGAAGGCCTTCTCTACGACCTGGCATGCCGGTCTCCTTTACAAGCTCATCCAACTGGAGTTACCCACACATCTAATACACCTGCTACACTCATTCCTAAAACACAGATCCTTTGTGGTCGCAGTTGCGGGAACCAAATCCACACGAAGGCCAATCAGAGGCGGAGTCCCTGAAGGTTCTGTATTGTCCCCTACGCTGTTCAGCGTATATGTGGCCGACATTCCATCCGAGCAGCACGTTAACATAGCCCAGTATGCTGACGACGTGCTGCTATACTGTACAAATAAACACCCTCGCAGAACCTTCCTCCCCATACAGCGACACCTCCGCCTCATCCAAGAGTGGTGTAGGCGTTGGCGATTGTCCATCAACCCGGAGAAAAGCCGCGCCATACTTTTCACCAAACGCCGCTTTCCCGCCAACTTCCCCACATTCACATACCTTCGCCGAAGGATTGAGTAGGTAGATTCCCTTACCTACCTGGGAGTAAAGCTCGACAAGGGCCTAACCTTTCGGGGACACATCAACGACCTATCAGCGCGGACCAGTGGGGCAATTGCCTCATTGTACCCTATGCTGCGGTCGGGGATGCCAATCCCCTTAAAGCTACGTCTCTTTCGGGCTCTCATTATCCCTATCCTCCTGTATGCCTGCGAAATCTGGGGCATGGCTGCAGACACCCACCTCCTGCGTCTGCAACGTATACAGAATAGAGGTCTTCGTGTAATCTATTCTGTATACCGCAGATTCCCCACGAGACTACTGCACGAAGCCTCGTCCCTCCCGTACGTGGAGGACAAAATTAGGCGCCGGGCAACTAAATTCTACGACCAGTTTCCACAACATCGGAGCGCCCTGGTTAGGTCTCTTGGGGACTATATCCCTAGAGAACGCACGCTTGTGCGACACTGGGTTCCCCGCATGGCTTGCGGGCACCCCCGGTAACACAGGAGCTTCCCCATCAACAGCGTAAGCTGAACTCCTGACAGTCCTTCCAAGAGCAGTTTGGAAGTCCAAAACATTTCGCCAAATATCCATATTTGGACCACCCATCAGCAGTGCCCAACGGCAGTTGCATGCTGAAAATACCATCCGACGAGGAGCATAAAATATGCTACCTCCCAACAATCCTCAATCCTCATTCTTCACCAGCCATCCTATAACTTCCTAATCCCGTCATGCAGTGGTTAAGCCCTAAAAGGGCAGGTACACGGATGACACACCTCGGGCTGTTCTCAGCCTGCCATCTGGTAGTCTAGTCTAGTATCATATCGCTTACCCAGGGTAAGCTAAACGTCAAGATGGTGTTACACTGAAATTTAATAGAAATCTCGCAAAAACCGTTTTCGTTTTGATATGCGTTTTTCCACACATAGATATACCAAACACCCAGGCATATTTTTCTATGATTAAGTAGTTTTTAGGTTTTTCTCTCAAATAGGACGTGTTTTAATAACAAACTCCAGCACGAAATTTACTCATCTTTTTGAGATCTTCAGGTTTCTAATTCATCAGTGATATTTTCAAGTGTTTGCTCTTCCAGTCTGTTAAATGTAGTACTTAATTTGATTTATTTAGCAGATTTTAATTAAGATAATATGGAAAGTGCTTGTCGGATAAGGTTAAGTGCCCAGACCTGGGCTGCTCTGAGTCTCTGCATTTGAATCTCCATCTCTGACCAAGTTGTCGACGGGCCCTTAAACCCGACACACTCACTCATTCACTCCTAGCTGTGCACTGTTGGCTTTGAAATTACGATCCCTTTGCAAGGCCAACAGATAAAAATCTGATCACATGACTTTCTCTACTCACTCTTGTACTAACCATTCTTACAAACTCTTATTCCTATATCTTCTTCGTGTTAGTTGAGATAAACATTTGTACAAATTATCTTATTGCCCGCCTCGATAGCGTGATGGTTAGCGTGTCTGTCTTACGTTCAAGAGGTCGCGAGTTCGAATCTCGCTTAGGGTAAGTTATCCGGGTAAGGTTTTTTCCGAGGTTTTCCCTACCCTGAGAAGACGAATGTCGGGTAACTTAAAGCTCCATGGACCTCGGGCTCATTTGAGCATCATTTCACCCATTTCATTCACTCACCGTCCGATATGACGCAATGTTGGAGGACGTTAATTTAAAAAAAAAAAAAAAAAAAAAAAAATCTTATTGCTTATTTCCTTGTAGGTACAAGGGGAATATGGGAATACAGTAGGCTTACTGTCATAGTCAAATGTTTTAACGCATTGAGATTCCGTTCTCTTTGCACACTTAACATAAAAAATGAACAACGATGTTCCATTTCACGAAAGTTTTAAGTTTTCCAAAACTCACACACACAACAAGGAATATCTCCGAAATGGTTTACCCTACAAGAAAATTTGTTTTGACATAAATTGTATATTTTAGCAAGATCTTCATTTTTGTATAGTATGATTTGGTCTATCTGTAATGGTTTACCAGTTATGCAAAAGTCGTCCAGAGTAAGTACGACTAAAGGGGCTATAGCCAGAAAATTCAAGATATACATTTCATTTGTTATAAAAATATCTCATATATATGACATTTTAATCAAAGTCGGTGGAGCCATTTTCAAGAAAATCAAAATTTTCGAAAAATTTTCCATGTAACGGGTAGTTTACGGTGGGGCTATTTTCTTTTGTGTCGCATTGCACAAAGACATTAAACTTAAATACCAACTTTGTTCTTTGACCAACTTTTCGTTTTTGAGTTATGCTGTCGACACACACACGGACAGCATTAATGGAGGCTACTGTACATACAAGGACCAATATACCTGACAGAAAAGAGAAGGCTCAGAGGCAGTTTCTTTGTGGAATATCCGAGACAGAAAATACAATATCCTGCTGGATAGGGAGTTATCAATTGTGGAGAAAAGATGTAACAAAAGAAATTTTGTATTGGCCAATGACATTACTCAGTGCCCCAGCTTCCTAAGCCTATTTCTTGTGCCAAGACTGCAGAGATTTTCCATTCTCCTCCTCGAATCGATAGATACAGAAATTCCATTGAGAATTTCATATCTCTACTGCTCGTATGATAAATACGAGAATCGCTGAACTGAAAATGTCATTGGAATCAACAGCAATGTTTTGACTTTCACTTCGACGCACATATACGACATATTGCATTCCAACAACAAGTTAGAAAGTGGATGACTCTAAAAACAGCATTTTTAGAAAAAGGTCCGGGTGGGTGTGTGTTAGTAACTGTGACAACAGTAGGCTTTTAGCGATAGTCATATATTTTAAAGCTTTGAGATCCCGTTCTCTTTGCACGCTTAACATGTAAGAAAATGAACAACGATGTTGCATTTCACGAAAGTTTTAAGTTTTCCAAAACTGACACAAATAACAAGGAATATCTCCGAAATGGTTCACTCTACAAAAAAATTATTTCAATATAAATTGTGTGTTTTAGCAAGATCTACATTTTTTCTACAGTAACATTTTGTCTATCTCTTACAGTTTACGAGTTATTCAAAACTCATCCAGAGTAAACAGGACTACATAGGCTATAGTCAGAAAATTGAAAATATACACTTCACATTTTAATCCAAATTGTTAGAGCCATTTTAAAGAAAATCAAAATGTTCGAAACATTTTCCATGTAAAGGGTAGTTTAGAGTGGAGCTATTTTCTTCAAAATCTTCGTGTCGCATCCTTGAAGAACATTAAACTTAAATACCAACCTTGGTTTTTAAGCGACTTTTCAGTTTTGAGTTTGCACAAACACACACACACACACGGACCTTTTTCTAAAAATGCTTTTTTTTTTTTTTGGATTCAGGGGGTCTCGAAATATATATTTCCGGTGAAATCTTGACATCGAATTTTTTGGTGGAATACAATACTTCCCCTACTTACCAGTAAAAGTAAAAATGTGGTAAGTGATGAGATATTTTAAAGGTTGTGAATTTGGCTGTCCGAACAAATGTTTTTGGATTGTAAAACCGGTTTAATGAGTAATATTCAAAACATACTACAGGAAGATTTTCAATAATGTACTTCCCGTTCCAAATAATGCTGTGTTTGAAAATATGCTTTTTCTCAAAAATGACTGAGTTTGATTCAACTTATTTAACACTTTTTTAAGTGTCCCATTATACTCTACCTTTAATTATAGTGATCATATCGGGGGCATTTTGCTTTTGAAATATATTGCATATCGGTAATGATTTTAATACAAATATCCTGTGAAAGTCATTACATTAATTTAAACCAGTGATAGATCTCGGAATTTGGAACATATTTTGTATCTCACGCTTTGTCTCTTTGTCTTACGGAGATCGTTTTGTCGAAAACAAGCTGGCAATGCGCAGGTTTCACTTTCACTGGTTCAGTACATAAACACTAAGGCTACCACGCGTCTCTTTCTATCTTTACTGTACGAGCGTAGACAAGCTAATGTGAAATTAAAACAGGTTTTATGTTTGAAATGTGAGGTGGAAAATTGCTTCTCGTCTGGTTTGTTTAATTTGATGATGGAAGTAGTTATTCTTGATGTAAATATATCTGTTCAATGACTAACAAGATTGCCCTGTTATAAAGTTTGTAGCCCTGCAGGTGAATCGATTCCCGGAATAAATTACGGCTCTTCCAATAGAATACTTATATAACGTGAAGTGTTTACTATTCCGTGTAGTAGTAGAGAAACTACAAATAAATTTGTGACTAAATAATTTCCAGGTTAATTTTCTATGACTTTATTGTTTTTAAAAATTCTACCACAAATACACAATTTTGTTCTCGTCGTCAACACAGTCCACACTATTTCGAGATATCACAAGTGTACTTCTAACCTTGAATCACTCCTTTCATTGTCTTTCTTGACTTGCTCTGTCTCTCATATACTAAATACGACGATGCAGTCACTCGTCGCCCATTAGAATCTTCTTTACGACGACCGAGGCATCTTTCGCGCCGACACACACACACAACTGTCTCGGCTCACCACGTTGACTTGTATTTGTGGTAACATTTTAGAAGACAGTAAAATGATTTTGTCGTTTTGTCACGATGGTGTCGAATTGCCGTTTTGCCGCATTATGTCTATAGTATTGTAACAGCTTACGTTCAATCTGCTCTATAACTGATTCCTTCATCATCTCCACACACCTGTTGATCTACTCGCTCCTCTACCAATTCCGTCCATCTCCATTGTTTGTATTTTTGTCTACTAATCTTCCTGCTCTAGAAAATTGAATTCAGCATTTTAATTGCTCCTGAATAAATATGTTAAACTGTTTAACTGCCTTAATAGTTCCTTTGGTGGTTTTAATATCCTTTGCTGTAACACCAATCACTTAATTCGTATTTCTCACCTCCACAAGCATCTTCTGGGCTCGCTAGCTAGCTACCAATTAGTTTACACTTGTGTTCTTCTCAGCAGCCGTGACATAAAAGCGCTAGCCAGTAATTGATTCTGTTTGAAAGACTACAGTCCTGGCCTCCTCCAATGAAATGATTACTTGTGGCAGATTGATTGATGTAGGTCTTGATAACCAGCACGTGGCAGCCTGAGCAAATAACTGCTGCCATATCTCACCGCCTTTGTTTCCACAAATATTGTGAGTGCCTATTTTTACGATTTCTAGAGCACTCTTCCTGCCTATTTTGTGTGTCTGTCTGTCAGTCCGTGGACAGCATAACTCAAAAACGAAAAGTCGGTTAAAAGCCAAACTTGCTATTGAAGTTTAATGTCTTTCAAGGATACGACACGAAGATTTTGAAGAAAATAGCCCTGCCCTAAACTACCCTTTACATGGAAATTTTTTCGAAAATTTTGATTTTCTTGAAAATGGCTCTAATGATTTTGATTAAAATGTCATATGTTTGATATATTTTAATGACAAATGAAATGTATATCTTCAATTTTCTGGCTATAGCCCCTGTAGTCGTATTTACTCTGGACGACTTTTGCATAACTGGTAAACCGTTAGAGATACACCAAAACCTACTATACAAAAAATGTAGATCTTGCTAAAATACACAATTTATATCTCAATAAATTTTCTTGTAGGGTGAACCATTTCGGAGATATTCCTTGTTGTGTGTGGGAGTTTTGGAAAACTTACAACCTTCGCGAAATGGGTCATCATTATTTATTTTTTTGTATGTTACGTGCGCAAAGAGAACGGAATCTCAAAGCTTTAAAACATTTGACTATCACACAAAGCCTACTGTATTCTAATATTTCCCTTGTACCTAGAAGGAAATAAGCGATAAGATAATTTGTACAAATGTTTATTTCAACTAACACGAAGAAGATATAGGAATAAGAGTTTGTAAGAATGGTTAGTAGAAGAGTAGAGAAAGCCATGTGAGTGCAACACATCAGATTTTTTAAGTAGCAAACATTCGGTCTGTGGTGATAACATTCCTAGAGAGAATGAACCTTGGGGAGGGGGGGGGGTTGTCTTTAATGAGAATGAACATTTAAGAAACATCCTGGAGAAGATAAGGGAGTGAGAGAGAGAGAGAAACTTTTGTGGGAGATAGTCTTGGAATTGGAAGTCTCTAACAGACTGAGTGGACATCAAAGCAATAAAGAACTTAAGATGAGGTTTCCTCGTGTGGAATTGCAATCTTTGGCCACCTTTCTCTGAACGAACGAAAGAGGTCCTTGCCTCCCCAAGGGATTTTCTGGGCTAATTGCACATCTGTCCGTTCAGCGAGCCTTCTGAAAGAAATACGTACTTACGTCTGTTGTTCTCAGGTAGTTCGTTTTTACTTCTCGATTACGTATAAAGAAAACAGGGCTAAAAACTACATTATCAAAACTGAAACACTGCCCAAATGAGCCTTATATTTCACAACCTCCTATACACTTACTTCCTCTCGACTTATTGCTTCTGCATTATTGCTTTGGAGCTGTTCCTTTGCATCCAGACTGTCTGTGGACTTCCTGCTATGGACCCAGCTGTGAATGTGTTACTTAAAAGTAAGTAGAGACACCACTGTGAATGTAATATGCCCATTTCTATTTCAAACATTGAGAAAATTGTATTACATTTGTAGAAGAATGAGCAGTGAAAGAGATGTGAATGTGTTGCCTAAAATTGAGAGGGGAAAAGAGGGTGAATGTAATAGTATTTCATTTCAAACACACAGAACGTGGTATGACTTATTTTAAAAGCGAGGATAAAAACATTTTTTTTGTGTAAAATCACGTTTTTTTATGGAAAATTGTTTATAGAAGAGTGAGTAGAGAAAGCGATGTGAATGTGTTACCTAAAAGTAAGTAGAGAAACCACTATGAATGTAATATGCAGCATCTCTACTTCAAACATACAGAAAGTTGTATGACTTCTTTTTAGAAGAGTGAGTAGAGAAAGAGATGTGAATGTGTTAGCTAAAAGTAAGTAAGAAATCACTGTGAATGTAATATGCAGCATCTCTAATTCAAACATATAGACAGTTGTATGACTTCTTTTTAGAAGAGTGAGTAGAGAAAGAGATGTGAATGTGTTAGCTAAAAGTAGGTAAGAAATCACTGTGAATGTAATATGCAGCATCTCTACTTCAAACATACAGAAAGTTGTATTACTTCTTTTTAGAAGAGTGAGTAGAGAAAGAGATGTGAATGTGTTAGCTAAAAGTAAGTAAGAAATCACTGTGAATGTAATATGCAGCATCTCTAATTCAAACATATAGACAGTTGTATGACTTCTTTTTAGAAGAGTGAGTAGAGAAAGAGATGTGAATGTGTTAGCTAAAAGTAAGTAGAGAAACCACTATGAATGTAATATGCAGCATCTCTACTTCAAACATACAGAAAGTTGTATGACTTCTTTTTAGAAGAGTGAGTAGAGAAAGAGATGTGAATGTGTTAGCTAAAAGTAAGTAAGAAATCACTGTGAATGTAATATGCAGCATCTCTACTTCAAACATACAGAAAGTTGTATTACTTCTTTTTAGAAGAGTGAGTAGAGAAAGAGATGTGAATGTGTTAGCTAAAAGTAAGTAAGAAATCACTGTGAATGTAATATGCAGCATCTCTAATTCAAACATATAGACAGTTGTATGACTTCTTTTTAGAAGAGTGAGTAGAGAAAGAGATATGAATGTGTTAGCTAAAAGTAAGTAGAGAAACCACTATGAATGTAATATGCAGCATCTCTACTTCAAACATACAGAAAGTTGTATGACTTCTTTTTAGAAGAGTGAGTAGAGAAAGAGAGGTGAATGTGTTAGCTAAAAGTAAGTAGAGAAACCACTATGAATGTAATATGCAGCATCTCTACTTCAAACATACAGAAAGTTGTATGACTTCTTTTTAGAAGAGTGAGTAGAGAAAGAGATGTGAATGTGTTAGCTAAAAGTAAGTAGAGAAACCACTATGAATGTAATATGCAGCATCTCTACTTCAAACATACAGAAAGTTGTATTACTTCTTTTTAGAAGAGTGAGTAGAGAAAGAGATGTGAATGTGTTAGCTAAAAGTAAGTAAGAAATCACTGTGAATGTAATATGCAGCATCTCTACTTCAAACATACAGAAAGTTGTATTACTTCTTTTTAGAAGAGTGAGTAGAGAAAGAGATGTGAATGTGTTAGCTAAAAGTAAGTAAGAAATCACTGTGAATGTAATATGCAGCATCTCTAATTCAAACATATAGACAGTTGTATGACTTCTTTTTAGAAGAGTGAGTAGAGAAAGAGATGTGAATGTGTTAGCTAAAAGTAAGTAGAGAAACCACTATGAATGTAATATGCAGCATCTCTACTTCAAACATACAGAAAGTTGTATGACTTCTTTTTAGAAGAGTGAGTAGAGAAAGAGAGGTGAATGTGTTAGCTAAAAGTAAGTAAGAAATCACTGTGAAAGTAATATGCAGCATCTCTACTTCAAACATACAGAAAGTTGTATGATTTCTTTGTGGAAGAGTGAGTAGAGAAACCACTGTGAATTGTGTTACTTAAAAGTGAGAAGAGAAAACAGTGTGAATGTAACAGTATTTCTATTTCAAACACACAGAACATGGTATGACTTATTATAAAAGCGGATACAAAAACATTCTTTGGTGTAAAATCAGGTTTTTTATGGAAAATTGTTTATAGAGGAGTGGGTAGAGAAAGAGATGTGAATATGTTACCTAAAAGTGAGTAGAGAAAACACTGTGAAAGTAATATGCATGTATACAAAAATTTAACCAACCCTTTAGAGCCGTTTCTGAAATACCTGGAATAGATATATTCAAGAATTGCTCTGTAGAAGTGGGAATAAAAAATGTTATTTTTTTATGTAAAATTGCGTTTTTTCGGGAATCACACTCGTTGCTCGTTTAAATATATAAGATAAGCTGTTTCTAGACTGACATACACAAACACACCCGCGCGGAACTTTTTCTAAAAATGGGGCATGATCTTATTACAGAATGCAAATCTAGAATTTTATAGCATTTTTTTCTTAAAAGCTTTGTAAGGGTGTTGGTGGTTCATAATCAAATGATTGCTGACGTCATCTCTTCAGCCGCCGTAAGAACTTTTCCTCGCCAGTAAAGTGACGGGAAACGTCGATAGCCACTTAGGCATAAAGGAAAGCCCATAAAGTGGGGCATTAGCTGCACGGCAAATGGATTAAGGGTATTAACACGTCCAATCCTTACCTGCCATAAACCGCTGCAGCCTTTTGCCTGGTCATAAACAAAGGCGCAATTTACAGCCACTCCAAGACACTGTCTTAATTCAATCGCTCCGTGAAAACGCCAGAATTTCCTAACGGGAAAGTATAGGACAGCAAAGTAGTAGGCTCGTAACATATGATTTCATAAGAAATTAGCTGAACAACACGGCCCAATAGTCTTGTGTTTCTTTGTTACTAACTGAAATGCCCGACCTTGTCCGTGGTTTGATGATTTATCACTACAACATTTAGACTTAGGTTGTACTTGTCCAATAGTCTTGTGTTTCTTTGTTACTAACTGAAATGCCCGACCTTGTCCGTGGTTTGATGATTTATCACTACTACATTTAGACTCAGGTTGTACTTGTCCAATAGTCTTGTGTTTCTTTGTTACTAACTGAAATGCCCGACGTTGTCCGTGGTTTGATGATTTATCACTACAACATTTAGACTTAGGTTGTACTTGTCCAATAGTCTTGGGCTTCTTTGTTACTAACTGAAATACCCGGCGTTGTCCGTGGTTTGATGATTTATCACTACAACATTTAGACTTAGGTTGTACTTGTCCAATAGTCTTGTGTTTCTTTGTTACTAACTGAAATGCCCGACCTTGTCCGTGGTTTGATGATTTATCACTACTACATTTAGACTCAGGTTGTACTTGTCCAATAGTC
Source organism: Tenodera sinensis (assembly GCA_030765045.1). Taxonomy (NCBI): domain Eukaryota; kingdom Metazoa; phylum Arthropoda; class Insecta; order Mantodea; family Mantidae; genus Tenodera; species Tenodera sinensis. The sequence goes on from CM060966.1 coordinate 177,691,620, forward strand.
TTGTGTTTCTTTGTTACTAACTGAAATGCCCGACCTTGTCCGTGGTTTGATGATTTATCACTACAACATTTAGACTTAGGTTGTACTTGTCCAATAGTCTTGTGTTTCTTTGTTACTAACTGAAATGCCCGACCTTGTCCGTGGTTTGATGATTTATCACTACTACATTTAGACTCAGGTTGTACTTGTCCAATAGTCTTGTGTTTCTTTGTTACTAACTGAAATGCCCGACGTTGTCCGTGGTTTGATGATTTATCACTACAACATTTAGACTTAGGTTGTACTTGTCCAATAGTCTTGTGTTTCTTTGTTACTAACTGAAATGCCCGACCTTGTCCGTGGTTTGATGATTTATCACTACAACATTTAGACTCAGGTTGTACTTGTCCAATAGTCTTGTGTTTCTTTGTTACTAACTGAAATACCCGACGTTGTCCGTGGTTTGATGATTTATCACTACAACATTTAGACTTAGGTTGTACTTGTGCAATAGTCTTGTGTTTCTTTGTTACTAACTGAAATACCCGACGTTGTCCGTGGTTTGATGATTTATCACTACAACATTTAGACTTAGGTTGTACTTGTCCAATAGTCTTGTGTTTCTTTGTTACTAACTGAAATGCCCGACCTTGTCCGTGGTTTGATAATTTATCACTACAACATTAAGACTTAGGTTGTACTTGTGCAATAGTCTTGTGTTTCTTTGTTACTAACTGAAATACCCGACGTTGTCCGTGGTTTGATGATTTATCACTACAACATTTAGACTTAGGTTATACTTGTCCAATAGTCTTGTGTTTCTTTGTTACTAACTGAAATACCCGACGTTGTCCGTGGTTTGATGATTTATCACTACAACATTTAGACTTAGGTTGTACTTGTCCAATAGTCTTGTGTTTCTTTGTTACTAACTGAAATACCCGACGTTGTCCGTGGTTTGATGATTTATCACTACAACATTTAGACTTAGGTTGTACTTGTCCAATAGTCTTGTGTTTCTTTGTTACTAACTGAAATACCCGACGTTGTCCGTGGTTTGATGATTTATCACTTTAACATTTAGACTTAGGTTGTACTTGTCCAATAGTCTTGTGTTTCTTTGTTACTAACTGAAATACCCGACGTTGTCCGTGGTTTGATGATTTATCACTACAACATTTAGACTTAGGTTGTACTTGTCCAATAGTCTTGTGTTTCTTTGTTACTAACTGAAATACCCGACGTTGTCCGTGGTTTGATGATTTATCACTTTAACATTTAGACTTAGGTTGTACTTGTCCAATAGTCTTGTGTTTCTTTGTTACTAACTGAAATACCCGACGTTGTCCGTGGTTTGATGATTTATCACTTTAACATTTAGACTTAGGTTGTACTTGTCCAATAGTCTTGTGTTTCTTTGTTACTAACTGAAATACCCGACGTTGTCCGTGGTTTGATGATTTATCACTACAACATTTAGACTTAGGTTGTACTTGTCCAATAGTCTTGTGTTTCTTTGTTACTAACTGAAATACCCGACGTTGTCCGTGGTTTGATGATTTATCACTTTAACATTTAGACTTAGGTTGTACTTGTCCAATAGTCTTGTGTTTCTTTGTTACTAACTGAAATACCCGACGTTGTCCGTGGTTTGATGATTTATCACTACAACATTTAGACTTAGGTTGTACTTGTCCAATAGTCTTGTGTTTCTTTGTTACTAACTGAAATACCCGACGTTGTCCGTGGTTTGATGATTTATCACTTTAACATTTAGACTTAGGTTGTACTTGTCCAATAGTCTTGTGTTTCTTTGTTACTAACTGAAATACCCGACGTTGTCCGTGGTTTGATGATTTATCACTACAACATTTAGACTTAGGTTGTACTTGTCCAATAGTCTTGTGTTTCTTTGTTACTAACTGAAATACCCGACGTTGTCCGTGGTTTGATGATTTATCACTACAACATTTAGACTTAGGTTGTACTTGTCCAATAGTCTTGTGTTTCTTTGTTACTAACTGAAATACCCGACGTTGTCCGTGGTTTGATGATTTATCACTACAACATTTAGACTTAGATTGTACTTGTCCAATAGTCTTGTGTTTCTTTGTTGCTAACTGAAATACCCGGCGTTGTCCGTGGTTTGATGATTTATCACTACAACATTAAGACTTAGGTTGTACTTGTGCAATAGTCTTGTGTTTCTTTGTTACTAACTGAAATACCCGACGTTGTCCGTGGTTTGATGATTTATCACTACAACATTTAGACTTAGGTTATACTTGTCCAATAGTCTTGTGTTTCTTTGTTACTAACTGAAATACCCGACGTTGTCCGTGGTTTGATGATTTATCACTTTAACATTTAGACTTAGGTTGTACTTGTCCAATAGTCTTGTGTTTCTTTGTTACTAACTGAAATACCCGACGTTGTCCGTGGTTTGATGATTTATCACTACAACATTTAGACTTAGGTTGTACTTGTCCAATAGTCTTGTGTTTCTTTGTTACTAACTGAAATACCCGACGTTGTCCGTGGTTTGATGATTTATCACTACAGCATTTAGACTTAAGTTATACTTGTCCAATAGTCTTGTGTTTCTTTGTTACTAACTGAAATACCCGACGTTGTCCGTGGTTTGATGATTTATCACTACAACATTTAGACTTAGGTTGTACTTGTCCAATAGTCTTGTGTTTCTTTTTTACTAACTGAAATACCCGACGTTGTCCGTGGTTTGATGATTTATCACTACAACATTTAGACTTAGGTTGCACTTGTCCAATAGTCTTGTGTTTCTTTGTTACTAACTGAAATACCCGACGTTATCCGTGGTTTGATGATTTATCACTACAACTTTCGGACTTAGGTTGCACTTGTCCAATAGTCTTGTGTTTCTTTGTTACTAACTGAAATACCCGACGTTGTCCGTAGTTTGATGATTTATTTTCATAGAAATGTACTTATACTAATGTTGCTCTTACATGGTCTTCTCTGCTCACTCTTGTATGAACTATTTGACACCAATAATGATATATATCACGTGCACACAGTTAATTCGGTTTAAATGCAAATATACATTTATAATGTTAAGACTGTTATGTATAGGATTATATACCTATCTGTTACATAAATATGTTTATTGTGGTGACTTTGTCTGTTAATATCAGAGCTGTAATTTAGTTGCATTAATTATTATAATGTTTGTGCTGTGTTGGCTTCCCCAGAAATACAGTTAAGTCCATATAATCCGTTGTGTTATAATTGAAAGTGGATTTCACTACTAAAATATTATAATGAAGTCTATGGGCGGATCGAAAAGTAACGCACCATAATCTTTTAGAAAACAATCTGATGTGTTGCACTCACATGACTTTCTCTACTCTTGTACTAACCATTCTTACAAACTCTTATTCCTATATCTTCTTCGTGTTAGTTGAGACAAACATTTGTACAAATTATCTTATTGCTTATTTCCTTGTAGGTACAAGGGGAATATGGGAATACAGTAGGCTTTGTGTGATAGTCAAATCTTTTAAAGTTTTGAGATTCTGTTCTCTTTGCACGCTTAATATAAAAAAATGAACAACGATGTTCCATTCCACGAAAGTCTAAGTTTTTCGAAACTATCACAAACAACCAAGTATATCTCCGAAATGCTTCACTCTACCAAAAACTTTATTCAGACATAAATTGTGTGTTTTAGCAAGATCTACATTTTTTGTACAGTAAGATTTTGTCTATCACTTACGCTTTACGAGTTATTCAAAAGTCATCCAGAGTAAACAGCATTGTATAGGCTATAGCCAGAAAATTCAAAATATACATTTCATTTGTGATAAAATTATCTCAAACATATGACATTTTAATCAAAATCGGTAGAGCTATTTTCAAGAAAATTAAAATTTCCGAGAAATTTTCCATGTAAAGGGTAGTTTAGGGTGGGGCTATTTTCTTCAAAATCTTCGTGTCGCATCCTTGAAAGACATTAAACTTAAATACCAACTTTGGTTTTTAACCGACTTTTGCTTTTTGAGTTATTCTGTCCACGCACACACACACACGCACGCACACACAGACACAGACATGGACCTTTTTCCAAAAATGCTTTTTTTGAGTTCAGGGGGTCTCAAAATATATATTACAGGTGAAATCTCGAAATGGAATTTTTGGGTGGAATACAATACTTCCCGTTCTTACCAGTAGAGAAAGTAAAAAGGTAATACCAACGGCCCGTGGTGTTTCCAAGCGGTCACCCATCCAAGTACTGACCACGCCCAATGCTGCTTAACTTTTTTTTCTATATCTTATGCAAAACTTTCTTATGCAACTTTTTTCTTCGATCTATCTAGTAGATAGTTTTTTTGTCGCTGTGTGTACAGCGATATATAAGCATGGGGTAGTGGATTGAAACACATCAGCCCTGCGACTCGCCTGGCAGTTCACTTGATCAAGAAAGATTCCTTATATTTTTCACACACCGAGCCGTTGTTATTTCCCATGAGGAAGCCGTCACATTTATTTGTACGTAGCCCGTCTATTTTCAGACTCCTCGCGGGAATAGTAAACATTTTCCTTTTCTTTTCCTCAGCAAGTCCTTTCGAGACAGACTCCACCGCATTGGCAGTCCGTCGAGATTTAACGTTTTCCATAAACACAAACTTTGTCATGCAAAAACTATCCTTCGTCAGTACAGCCTTTCCAGAATCCTTCTAAAAATCATCACTTTACAGGGACTGCAAATATTACTTCACATGACTTTCTCTACCCACTCTTGTAGTAACCGTTCTTACAAACTCTTATTCCTATATCTTCTTCGTGTTAGTTGAGATAAACATCTGTACAAATTATCTTATTGCTTATTATCTTGTAAGTACAAGGGGAGTATTAGAATACGGTAGACTTTGTGCGATAGTGAAGTCTTTCAAATCTTTGAGATCCCGCTGTTTTTGTACGCTTAACATATACAAAAATGAACAACGATGTTCCATTTCACGAAAGTTTTAAGTTTTCCAAAACTGATACAAATAACAAGGAATATCTCCGAAATGGTTCACCCTACAAGAAAATGTATTCAGACATAAATTGTGTATTTTAGCAAGATTTACATTTTTGCTACAGTAAGATTTGGTTTATTTCTAACGGTTTGCCAGTTATGCAAAACTCATCCAGAGTAAATACGACTACAGGGGCTATAGCCAGAAAATTCAAGATACACATTTCATTTGTCATAAAAATACTTCAACATATGACATTTTAATCAAAATCGTTAGAGACATTTTGAAGATAATCAAAATTTACGAAACATTTTCCATGTAAAGGGTAGTTTAGGGTGGGGCTATTTTCTTTAAAATCTTTACGTTGTTTTTAACCGACTTTTCGTTTCTTTCTTCTGTGACAGTTGATCTGTTTAATTGATTTTTGTGTCTATGTGCTGTTATGAAATTATTTAAAACATGCAGTGTTACCAAATCTGACAGAAGTAGGTGACGTCATGGTGAGATTTATTGCCATAAATAACATAATAAATGGACGATGATTCATGTCTTATATTAAGTGAAACACTCGAAGATAGTACGCTGGGCTTTAATTTGTAAGGGCCGACGGATGAATCAGCATGTTCTGTCATGAAGTAAATTAGCGCTAGCATTTGGCACTTGGAAACTGAGCTCTTTAGGTGCGTTCGAACATCGCTCTGTTTGATAATTGGTCTATTAGGCAAGGCGTCCTTCTGCTTGAAAACTTCATAGCAAGAGGAGTCAAGTTAATGTTTGATTTAAATATCCCTTAATACAGGGAAGGGTGTAAAGGGGTGAGATGAACGGTTTAATGACCTGAGCGCTAACATTTCGAGTAAACGACGCCGTAGGGACTTGGTTCATCTCAAAGAGAGGTCAAGATAATCTCAACTTTTACTCATTCTCTAAATTACAGTGAAAACTCCATTTAATTAATGCACTTAAATGTTCCCTTCGGCTTTATTCTTGTTTATCTTATATCAGTCCTAAATTACTGGCTAGAAATAACATACAATCTGTTAATTGCAAGGGAAGTTCATTAAACCTGAAACTTCTCCTTCTGTATCGGTTTATAACACATATCTACTTCACTAAGAACTTTTTAACCAACATAAATATTAATAACAGAGTCGTGAGTAACGTATTGTAACAGAACGACAAAATCAGTTTAATTACTTTACTATTTTCTCTGTCTCTCAAACAGTAGCTGAGTAGTAATACCAACTTTGGCTGAATCTTCTTACTACGTAGCAGTTGCCTTGTACTCTATGACCGAAAACTCGCTCCTCTGGTCTCCTTATATACTGGGTATGACTTTCACACACACCGTAAATGACGAATATAGAAGTCTCGCGAACGTTCCCAAAACACCTTTTGTTTCTGCCGCTTCGATTGTTGACAGTCACGTATACAGAGTAATAGCCTGGCAGTGAAAGTTCTTGCGTCATCACTGACATGGTATATGTTGTTAAAATTCCAAGTCCAACAATAGAACAAAAGGGATTGCAAGATCGTAATTTACAGACTTCTTATCATATCCTGCCATATTGTGACGACATTAGCTTCTATCACGTGACCACGTGTATTTCTCAGTTAGCCAGTAAGAGACGTAACAAGCCTGAGTAAACCCTGTACCACACCTTATAGGGGGAGAAAAACACTCAGGCCAGTGCCAGAGATCGAACCTGGGTCCTCCGTGCCAGAGGCAGATGCGCTACAGACGCGGTCAGTATATAGTTTCTGAAGACTGCACGAGTATATAAACACAGTTGCACGTGTGCCAGTGGCCACGTGGAGGTGCAGTTTTAAATACCTTGTCAGCGCCATCGAGTAGCACCCCCCCCCCCCTCCTTCCCCTAGATTTATTACGTCTCGGCCTCTCTCTCTCTCCCTCTCTCAAGATTATATGCTATACGATGTAGGCACAAATCATGGTTAAAGTCAAGTGGCCCACATAAATCGTAATTTAACCAGCTCTGTGTGTGTGCGCGCGCGCGCACCTGGATCACAATGTCCTCTATCGCATCTCAAATCAGTTAACTTACAGCGCATTGTTTACTATTACACTTTCACTTTCCTTCATTTAGCTCTAGTTTATTGCGGCTCACATGACTTTCTCTCCTCACTCTTTTACAAACTATTTTTTAAAAATTCTTTTCCCTCTATCTTCTTCGTGTTTATAGAGATAAACATTCGTAAAATTTTTGTTCTCCTTTAATGGGGAACAAATAAGAAAGAATATTTCGGAAATGGTTCACTCTACAAAAAAGTCATCAGTCTTAAGCTGTGCGTTTTTTATAATAAGATCTGGTGTGTCTCTTACGATTTAACAGATGTCATCCAGAATGAAGGGGACTTTGACAGAAAATTCAACATATGCAATTCATTTGTCATAAAAATATCAGTATTTTCGAAACATTTACCATGGGCTTTCATTTTTTAGTTATGTTGCTCATTTGTACGCGCACATGAACCTTGTTATAAAAATCTGATGTGTTGCACTCACATGACTTTCTCTACTCTTGTACTAACCATTCTTACAAACTCGTATTCCCACATCTTCTTCGTGTTAGTTGAGATAAACATTTGTACAAATTATTGTAGGTACAAGGGGAATATGGCAATACAGTAGACTTTGAGCGATAGTCAAATCTTTTAAAGCTTTGAGATCCCGTTCTCTCTGCACGCTTAACATATAAAAATGAATATCGATGTTCCATTTCACGAAAGTTTTAAGTTTTGTGAAACTCACACACATAACAAGAAATATCTCCGAAATGGTTCACTCACAAGAAAATTTATTTAACATAAATTGTGTGTTTTAGGGATATCTACTTTTTTTTTTTTTTTTTTTTTTTTTTTTTTTTTTTTTTTTTTGTATAGTAAGATTTGGTCTATCTCTAACGGTTTACCAGTTATTGAAAAGCCGAGCAGAGTAAACAAGACTACATAGGCTATAGCCAGAAAATTCAAAATATGCATTTCTTTTGTCGTAAAAATATCTTAAACATATGTCATTTTAATCAAAATCTTTTAAGCCGTATTTGAGAAAAAGAAGATATTTCAAACATTTTCTATTTCTGACAGGTTGAGATGACCTCAAAACGTGTTTTTACACTGAAATCTAGGTATCTTAAGTTTTGTGTGAATACAATACTGCCTATAGGTACTATGTACGAAGTACAGAAAGTAATGTGAATGTAAGAAATCATATTTTTGTAAAGTAAACACGATAATGATAGTGGGAGAAAAGCTAATGACGAAAGTCTCTTGTGCGATAACGTATTATTTGCGCGGCCCGTCGTATTAAAAAAGAGATGCTGAAAAAACAGTATGATTGATGTGTGTTTTGAAGACATGTCATCAATCATTCTGCTATCTATGTATGTACCTTGAAGCTATGTCACTCCCTGCTGCCTGACCACCTAAGCACACCCCCCGACACACACACACACACACACACACACACACACACACACACACGAACACTTCTAATTGAAAAGAAATCATGCCCACTTGTGCTAATGATTGTTGGGCAGAGACACAGTAATCATCAGGCAATTATTGGCGCACTTTCGGCAATCTCTCAATGCCCCCTCAAACACTTCATCAAGTTCGTTTGGTATTATACCAGGTGAGTCAGCCTCGCCTTATTTAAAATTCCGTTCTTTTTGCACGCTTAACCTACAAAAAAATGAACAATTATGTTCCATTTTACAAAAACTGTTTCCAGAAACTGACACACATAACAAGGAATACTTCCGAAATGGTTCACCCTACAAGAAAATTTATTTAGACATAAATTGTGTATTTTAGCAAGATATACATTTTTTATACAGTATGATTTGGTCCATCTCTAACGGTTTACCAGTTATGCAAAAGTCGTCCAGAGTAAATACGACTACATGGGCTATAGCCAGAAAATTGAAGATATACATTTAATTTGTCATAAAATATCTCAAACATATGACATTTTAATCAAAATCGTTAGAGCCGGGGTAGTTTAGGCTGGGTCTATTTTCTTCAAAATCTTTGTGTCGCATCCTTGAAAGACATTAAGCTTAAATACCAACTTTGGTATGATAGTGAGGAAGTGGATGATATGAACTGCAGGCGAAATGGATGATTGGAAGGGAAATAATGAAGCAATTGGTAGAATGAATGGCGGGGGAAACCGGAGAACCCGGAGAAAACCCGCCCATCACGAATACCACAATGGAGTCCCGGCTAGATGGTAGGCGAGCGGTCTAACCACTCAGTCACGGCATCGCCATTATACTTCCAGACTCAGGGAAAGATGAGGAATAATCCTGGCTGGAGAAAAATTCCTACCCCCTGCCTGCCGGGAATCGAACCCGGGGCCCCTACGGGGCCAGCGGTAGTTGTTTCCGAGCAACAAAATTTCGATCCGCTGCCACTTTTCAAGATGATGAGACCCAAGGATTCAGTTCGATTTGAATTCGCGTTTCCATGTGTTATGAGAATTTAAATAGATTTCATTCCCCCATAGAAACTTGTGCTCTACATTCAGGGTGAAGCCATGCACTAACATTTTCAACGTAACATAGCGCAGAATAGAACGTAAACACAGTTCAGTCGAACTAATGACTCTCAACTCTACAGTATAACGTCACGTGTAGTAGATTCTCCGCTCGGTGGAGATTCCTCTTAGTTCTGATAATAACCCTATAAAACAATTTCAGCTCCATAAGAAAATTCACTATTACATTTTTAGATCTTAAGCATCTCCCTTTGAAAAGTGAGGTTATGCTTTGTGTTTCTCATTAAAAACATTGGCTGAGATGACTTTAATGCCAAAGGCGGTACACTTGTGTTGGATAAGACTGCAGTAAATACATTTCTGAAAGAAAGAGGCGGTCTGGTGTGAACTGTTGATGCGCTGACGTCACTTCTCGACAGAAGTGGTCTTAATGCCGTATTAGAGAAGATGTGCCCCACTTTTCCGTCTCTCTCGCCCACACCAGCAGCACTCGCTATTCATTATGCATGTGCCAATCAAAACACGACTACGAGACTACGAGCTTGCTTCTTTTCACGCCAGACTGCGCTAAATCTCTTCACTCGCTTTGTATTATCCTTCTCGGCAACTTGACAAACAAAACATTTTCAACACTAATATTTTTTTTCTCTCTCTACTATGCATCCTGACGTGCATGCAAAGTGGCCCATAATGCATCTTCGTACTGGGAAATGTAACCCCAGCCTCTGCCAGTGTGAAATGCTCTTTTACTTTAGTATAATTCTAACCACACGTGCGTGTCTGTAAACAACATAACCTAAAAACGAAAGTTAGAAACCAACCAAGAAAATTTCTACCAAGTTCCTCTTTAAATAGAGAATGTTTCCGAAAATTTTGATTTCTTCAAAATTGGCTTTAACGATTTTCTTTAAAATACCACACGTTTAATCGATTTTCTGTTTAATTGGACATAGAAAGAGAATGTAATGTGAAAGTCATTACACAACGATCATCTCTTAAAACATCTGACCATCACTTAAAGTGTACTGTGTACTCATATTTCCATTGTACCTATAAGGAAGGTAGAGAAAGCCTTATGAATGTAATACATCAGATAGTTTTGATCAGGACCCGCATGCTCCAATTCTCCCAGACAGTGCACAAAACAACAACATACTCACAATCCTGTGTTGTAACCGAACTTGAAGTGAAGTTTCTTTTTCTCCGACTTCGTCACAACCAAAACACATAAATAAGAAACTTTTGAACAACTCTGTACTGATAAAAAAGACACCAAATCCTACAAGAGCACACTGTCTTGTGTTTAACTTATGCAAAGACTTGCAGAGCATACTTAAAGAGTGACGCTTTGATTTTTCTCCGTTTTCTTTTATCTCTCTTTGGAATCATGCACGGCTTCTTGGCTTTCTCTGAGATTATTACCGTCTTAAATTACGATTAAGAAGCTGTTCCCCTAGGAAGGAAGGGCTGATTAATGCCTCGAGTTCAGCCCGAGGCGGAATCGATCGACCGCGATTACTTTGGACCTCAAGTATCCTTCACTATCCAAATACCTACCTTTTGTTTGGTCATGTGTTTGACATAACCTCAGTCTCGCTTTGGCGTAAGGTGAGTGAACACAAACTCATACGGTTTTCTGTACCCACATATCTTTTATATTTAAAAGAGCAATTCTTGTATATAAATATATATATATATATATATATATATATATATATATATATATATATATATATATTCCGCGCAACTTGGAAACGGCTCTAATGATTTCCATCAAATTTTGTATTCAGATAGGGTTTTGCTTTTTAAGTTCATCTATGTAGGTGTAATTCCCCAAAAATCGCGATTTTACATAAAAAATAACATTTTTTATTCCCGCTTCTACAGTGCAATTTTTGTATATAGGTATATTCCCGGTATTTCAGAAATGGCTCTTAAGATTTGGTTAAATTTTTGTATGCATACATATTACATTCACAGTGTTTTCTCTACTCACTTTTAGGTAACACATTCACATCTGTTTCTCTACACACTCTTCTATAATCAATTTTCCATAAAAAACGTGATTTTACACAAAAAAAAATTTATCCATAGTTTTAAAATAAGTCATACTATGTATTTTCTGTATGTTTGAAACAGAAGTGCTATTACATTCACACTGTTTTCTCTTTGCACTTTTAGGTAACACATTCACATCTTTTTCTCTACTCACTCTTCTACAAATAAGTCATACAATTTTCTGTATGTTTGAAATAGATGCTGCATATTACATTCACAGTGGTTTCTCTACTTAAGTACTTTTGGGTAACACACTCACACCTCTTTCTCTACTCACTCTTCTATAAACAATTTTGCATAAAAAACATTGTTTACCCCAAAAATCATTTTTATCCCCACTTTTTAAAATAAGTCATACCATGTTCTGTATATTGAAATAGAAATGCTATTACATTCACACTGCTTTCTCCTCTCACTTTAAGGTAATACATTCACAACTCTTTCTCTACTCACTCTTCTACAAAGAAGTCATACAATCTTCCGTATGTCTGAAATAGAAATTCTACATATTATATTCATACTGTTTTCTCTACTCACTTTTAGGTAACAATCACATCTCTTCCTACCCACTCTTCTACAAATAAGTCATAAAATTTTGTGCATGTTTGAAATAGAAATGATACGTATTACATTCACACTGCTTTCTCTACCTACTTTTGGGAAACACATTCATAACTGTTTCTCTACTCACTGTTCTAGATATAAGCCATACGATTTTCTGTATGTTTGAAATAGAAATGCTGCATATTACATTCACAGTGTTTGCTCTACTTAAGTACTTGTTGACTCTTAACAATTGCGACAAAAATGATTACTTAGTTAACGTTTTTCCTTTCAGGTTTATCTATCTTCTCCCACATAAAAGATTAAAAGATTTCTCAAAAACAGGCGAAAAACGCCGAGAGAAGCTCGGTCGCCCATATACTGTTACAATAATATAGCAAATTTCCTCTGAGACTGCACGATTCTTGAAAATCATACCGCATTTTTAGAATGTACTCATCTTAAATGTCAACTTTCGTATTCATTTGACATTTCGTTTGACATATGCGCTCCAGAAAGACACACAAAACACTCCACACCACACACACGCACACGCACCAAACACACATACACCCAAACACACCTCCCAGACATGCTCATACACCTCACAACAGTACTTGCTAGGCAACGCCGATAATATCAAAGCCCATTTACAGAAGTTCGAGAAGCTTCGAGGGTACACCTTTTACTAAAAGCTTCTCAAACACGCAATCCCAGAAAAAATCGCCAATACATAACTCTCGACTATACCAGGTGAGTCAGCTGCCCCTTATTCTCGAGTTTTATGCAATCCGCATTTTATACCCCAACATGAAAACATCGACCCCATTACCAGGTTTTACCCGCGTATTTAACATGGATGTTTAAACACTCGATGAAATTAGTACTAATATAGATGTTATCACATCGCTTTTTAATATATTCGTAATTAGACAGCTGACGTTTGCACTTCTGCAAATGTTCGCTGGAACCAGCGAATATTACATCTTAAACGGAATGTTTAGCTCACACGTTACTAGGTAGCTCAGTTGGAACGGCCGCAAGACTCCGAAGTAATCTGTCTGTTGTGAAGGTGGTTCGAATCACCTGCTGCATGTACTAATTTTCTTTTTTTTTTACCGTGCAATCCTCACAATTTGCGAACTATTATTCTGAAAACGTTATTATATTCATTTTTATTGTTTTATTTATGTTTGTGACATTGTTTGATGTTTCTTTATTGGTGAACTACAATTAGGTAGTTGTTTAAACACACCTATAGGTAGGTGCAATTGAAATAAGGATCATTCATACACATTTGTACACAGAAAGCAAGGAAATTACATTGTCAGAGTTTAACATAGAAGTTAAACTCAGTTTTGCACACAATGAATTACTGTGCTATTAAAAATGCAGACAACCAAAAACGATTTAAATTATAATGTCCTAAACCCTCAGGGACTTCATAATTAGATTATTGTGAATTCGGTTTCCAAGTTTTGATGAACATAAAAAAAAAATATTTACGATGCTGAGACTTGAACCTGTGTCATTGGGGGTTAAGCGCAGAGGACCCGTCACAATCCTATTCAGCTATTTCGAGACTCCCTGAAAGCACGTACCACGTCCAATAGTAGGACTTGTATGCCTGGCGCTATGCCATTGCCACCTCGCAAGTTTTCGGGCTTGATTTGGCCTTTTAAGACAGTTTTAATCATTTACTGGGCGTTTTAATATTATTACTTAAATGGCAAAAGCTGTTATGTATATTACTTGACATGCAAGAGGTGGAGTTCACGCAAAAATGCAAATAAACTGTTATTTAATAATATGTCCGTTTTGACTGTACGGGTCCATGATGGATGAGGCGTGTGTAAATTTTTCCTAATTTTTGGCAGCCAATCTCTGCTCTAAGTACAAGAATCCACCATTTTCTTTTTAGCTGACGTTGTTAGTGTACTCATATGATAGGTCCATTTTTTCCGAGGCGTTTACTGAATTACGTTGCTATGTATACTCTAAAAAATGTTTGTAAAATCGGCTGGAAACCGGAATTCGCTCTCAGTAAAGGAGTCGTACGTTTTTGAGGTGTACTTTAGCGAGGAGTACGTTCTGTCCGTTAAAGCACTGTTGCTCTCACTTTTGCGCATTCTTCTCTTTAAGAACGTCAAGCAATACATTTTAGTAAGCGCAAAACTGAACTAAGGCGCACATGCCGTTAGATGGGTGGCCTACCTTCCAAAAAAATAAGGCGCGACTGACTCACGTCGTATAAGGCAATCCTTACCGACAGAGAAATGTGTGTCGACTTCAGTTTTTAGTGAGTAAGTGAATCACGAGAATTATCAAAATGAGAAGAGAACAGTTGTGAAATGTAATTCACTTTTAGAGGAAATAAAGTGAGATAGAAACCGAGGATTCGTATGCCACAAAATACGTATTTTTCCAGTAAAATCTATATATCCAACTTTTGGACAGGCAATATTTCCCTCACTTCGTGTGAGTAAGCAGTAAAGGAATCAGGGGGCCTCAATACATGCATTTTTGGTGAAATCCGATTTCAGATTTTTGGCTGGAATTTAATACTTTCTCTTTAGTCATTGAAAGGACATAATTAAAATCACACTGCAATATTCACCTCGAGTTTTAAATCAAAGACACCAAAGTCTAGCGTCTTGGAAGGCGAAATGAAGAACTTCTATGAAAACCCAATGTTTCCAAAAGCAATCTCAGAGATTCCAACTATGATTGAAGAAATCCTGCAATTGGAAACAACTAACTTTGTGCTCTTGAAGCGTTATCCGATGTTCAATCTTTGTCACTTCTTAACTGTGAAACTTTTCGCTTCGATGCTTATGACTTCGGGCCTGGGGAAAGCTGCCACACCTTCCTTTATTCTCTATATTGTAGTTCATACCTTAGCTCGCGACTTTGTAACTAATATATAATTATATATGTATTCCACCCAAAAATTAAATGTCGACATTTCACCGGAAATATGTTTTGAGACCCCCTGATTCCAAAAACAGCATTTTTAGAAAAGGGTCCGTGTGTGTGTGCCTGTGGACAGCATAACTCAAAAACGAAAAGTTGGTTAAAAACCAAAGTTGGTATTTAAGTTTAATGTCTTTCAAAGATGCGACACGAAGATTTTGAAGAAAATAGTCCCACCCTAAACTACCTTTTACATGGAACATTTTTCGAAAACTTTGAATTTTTTTTAAATGGCTCTAACGATTTTGATTAAAATGTCATATGTTTGAGATATTTTGATGACAAATGAAATGTATATCTTGAATTTTCTGGCTATAGCCCCTGTAGTCGTATTTACTCTGGACGACTTTTGCATAACTGGTAAACCGTTAGAGATGGACAAAATCTTACTGTACAAAAAATGTAGATCTTGCTAAAATAAACAATTTATATCTCAATAAATTTTTTGTAGAGTGAACCATTTCGGAGATATTCCTTGTTAATGTGTCTGAGTTTCGGAAAACTTAAAACTTTCGTGAAATGGAATAGCGTAGTTCATTTTTTATATGTTAACCGTGCAAAGAGAACGGGATCTCAAAGCTTTAAAAGATTTGACTATCGCATAAAGCCTACTGTATTCTAATATTCCCCTTGTACCTACGAGGAAATAAGCAATAAGATAATTTGTACAAATGTTTATCTCAACTAACACGAAGAAGATATAGGAATAAGAGTTTGTAAGAATGGTTAGTACAAGGGTAGAGAGAGTCCAAATTTTGTACAAATGTGTTAAACTAACTCGAGTTAGATTCCTGTTTAGCAGTTCCGAAATGGTCAGGAGTACCAACAGTTGAATATTTGACTTACAGTAATACGTAAACTATAGGATGATATGCCTCACCACAACACACAGAGCTGCTTCTGTTGTAGTTTGATGCTTTACGTACAAGATTAACCCCCCCCCCGCACCCACCCCCTCCCCTCCCCTCCTGCCTAATAAGCCAAGGGAGATTAAAGTCGCTTCCTTTGGGCAACATTTGCATACAATGTGGGAAGAACACTGCTCATTCAGTTATACCCAGATATTTATCGCTACTCCACGAAAAGTTTCATTCAAAGGAATAATATCGCACACAAAGTTGCACCAGTTTGCATGCTATTAATACTAAATTGTGCTTGGATCATCCCCCTTTGAGTTTCACAGCGATGCCTTTCTGACGTCAGCAAATGTGTATTGACCCGAGCGAGTTGGCAAGTCCTGTGTTCGATTCCCGATGTCCGTCCGCTTCATTCTCAGCTTTCGCTGTGTGAAATAAAAAAACTGATGTGTTGCACTCACATGACTTTCTCTACTCTTGTACTAACCATTCTTACAAACTCTTATTCCTATATCTTCTTCGTGTTAGTTGAGATAAACATTTGTACAAATTATCTTATTGCTTATTTCCTTGTAGGTACAAGGGAAATATGGGAATACAGTAGGCTTTGAGTGATAGCCGAATCTTTTAAAGCTTTCAAATTCCGTTCTCTTTGCACGGTTAACGTATAAAAAAGTGAACTACGATGTTCCATTTCACGAAAGTTTTGTTTTCTGAAACTCAGACACATTAACAAGGAATATCTCTGAAATGGTTCACTCTACAAGAAAATTTATTGAGATATAAATTGTATATTTTAGCAAGATCTACATTTTTTGTAGAGTAAGATTTTGTCTATCTCTAACGGTTGACCAGTTATGTAAAAGTAGTCCAGAGTAAATACGACTACGGGAGCTATAGCCAGAAAATTCAAAATATACATTTCATTTGTAATAAAAGTATCTCAAATATGTGATATTTTAATAAAAATCGCTTGAGCAATTTTCAACAAAATCAAAATTTTCGAAAATATTTCCATCTAAAGGGTAGT